>JANHFP010001606.1:49906-64830 GCA_032468135.1 Calamaria suluensis
CATGCTGGTGCTCTTATGCACGCCCCTTACAGACCTCTTAGGAATGGAGTGAGGTCAACAGGAGACAGTCTTAGGTTAAAGATTTGGGGTTTTTGGGATGAGACCACAGAGTCAGGTAGTGTATTCCAGGCATTGAGCACTCTGTTGCTGAAATCATATTTTCTGCAATCAAGTTTGGAGCGCTTCACTTTAAGTTTGTATTTATTGTCTGCTCTTGTATTTTTGTGGTTGCAGGTAAAGTAGGTAGGTAAGACATTGTTGCATATGATTTTATGAGCTATGCTTAGGTTGTACCGAAGGCGGCGTAGTTCTAAATTTTCTAAACCCAGAATTTATTTATAAATAAATAATATTTTATTTATTATTTATAATATAAATAATATTTCTATAGATTAGAAAGAGAAATCATTACAAATCCTGAAAGACTCAGGACAAGGGGAAAATTAACAGTCTTCAAAGTCTATCAAGTTGTATTTATAATTGTCTACACCAATGTGATCAATGTGACATGGTAATTCTGTTTCATTTAATAAAGGGGATTTTAATTTGTACCACTGGCATGTATATCTACTTCAGAGGCCTAGTCATACAAATACTATTGAAAAATAATCACATGCTGCCTGAAACATAATGAGGAAAGAGGAGGGGTAAATTAATCTTTTCTTCCTTCTTTCAATGGTTCCTCGGTTATCCCAATTTGAAGATGCAAATGCAAAGCATACACAGTATATAAGTCAGCCTTAAGGGATCCTAAAGGCAGTGAAGCGTCTATATAGACATTTTTTTTACTGTCAATCAGATTATCTAGTTGGGGTCTTAGTAGGCAAAAGAAAAACTATGGCATCAGTTCAATCAGGCAAGTACAAGACACATTCTAAGTAGATTTTATCATCTGTTTTTACTTTGGGGATGCTAAAATCCAAGAAGTATACAAGCATCCTTTTTTCTTTTTCTTTTTTCTTTTTTACTATTGATACTGTTCATATTTTACTATTTTAATGATAGCTTATACTAACTACCTTAACAGTGAAAACAAAAGCAGTCATGATGATCTACATAGTGGGCACAAAACTCTGGTAAAAATTCTTACTGAATTACCAAACCTGGGGATATGTACTAAAAAATACATTAAACAATGTCCCATGTGGGAAATTGGGATTTGTGAAAAATTCAGGCCAGCAGGTATTTTAATGTTAATATTTTATAAAATTTTCATATACATCTTGGCAGCCCTGGAAACCGAACAACCCCAGAAAAGAAAGACGCTCCATATTTCAGAACTTGCATTTTAAATATTTACTAAAGTCTCTCCTACAGGAACACTGAAAACTGCCCCAAACACAGAGCAGCCTTTGTTCTTTAATTAAGAATTAAACACGGCTCATCTATTAAATAGTACAAGCTATAATATGAGGAGAGGAGGAAAGGATATGCATGCAGTGATCCAGTTCATATAGGTTTCACCGTTTTAGACCCAAGCTGCACACCTCCATATGCCAATAACAGAACTTAGATAAGGGGAACAAAACTATTTAGTTCTGTCTGACCATACTCACTCTGAGACTAATTTGAATGCTGACCTTCATCCAATTCTCTATATGATAGCACTCATGGGCAGTGAGCATCTTTTTAAACATAGCTAAGGGACAGATGTTCAGTTCAGGACGGGGTGTCTTAAATGCTGTTATTTATGAATTATTAAAAATGTGCTTTAAAGACTTATTCTCACTTATCCTTTGTCATGCAGAATTACACTTTCATGTTTATTACTTGGCATCAGCCTGGTTTCAGTTTGGCTAATGCCATGTCTTGGCACCAGCGTGGATAATGTGCTAATGATATCCAGGGAATACAAATGGGGGTGGGTGGGAAGATGGGATACAGAACAGCCTTAGTGAGAGACCAAAATCCATAGTTTTTGCAGGAACAGATATCATGAGATATTGGCAGTTTGTTTTCTCTGGTCCTGAGCTGCATGGAATTATTGTCTCAAATAGATTGGACTTTCCAAAACCCTGGAATTTCTGAAAATTGAAAAAGAAAATTCTGTCTTGTCCTTAGATAAGAAAAAAAAGGGCTCAGAGAGGCTGAGTGCATACCTAGAGCCAGTTTGGTCTAGTGATTAAGGGCACCAAACTAGAAGCCAGGAGACTGCCATTGATGTCCGGCCTTAGGCATGAGAGCCAGCTGGGTGACTTTGGAACAATCACTGTCTCTCAAAACTATCCAACAAGATTGTTGCTGTACGAAAATTATGAGGACAATAGTGTATGTCAGAGGTGGGTTTCAGCAGGTTCTGATCAGTTCTGGAGAACCGGTAGCAGAAAGTTTGAGTAATTCGGAGAACCAGTAGTAAAAATTCTGACTGGCCCCACCCCCATCTATTCTGTGCCACCTGAATCCCAGCTGATCAGGAGAAAATGGGGATTTTGCAGTATCCTCCCCTGTATTGGAGAGGGAATGGAGTTTTTACATTATCCTTCTGCTGCCACACCCACCAAGCCATGCCATGCCCACCAGGCCACAGCAATAACACTGCACTGCCAACAAAAATATTCTCTTTACTAAATGTTGTTAAAAGTGAGGAAAAAAAGTGAAAGAAATAAAAAGAGGATTCTGTGCATTGCCATTATCATATATTCCTGTGCTGAGATAAAGTTTAATAACTTAGACTAAGGAACATTTGACACTATAACACTAGACTTTCAAATCCTTTGATTTATTCTTTTTAAGCAGAAATGGCAAGAGTGGGCATTGTCCAATTATGAGCCTTCTGTAAATATACAAGGACAAAATTAACATAAAATGAGAGTATTAACATACTTATGAGAGTTAGCAAGGGAATAAATGCTATTTAAATCATATTAAATCAACTATTGTGAACTATACTATTTCTTCACACACCAGATAATGAAATGTAGATTCTATGCTTACATTAGAGGTATTTCAAACAGGAAAGGTATCTGAACCAAATCTTCATAAAATTCACTATACACAAAATATTTAGCTTACTTTTGGAATTTATTAGAAATAAATTCATATCTTCCATATCCAACAAAATGGTGATTTGACTAAATACCATCAATGTTAAAATGACATTGGATTATTTCAGTAACTGGAAAATGTGTATCTTTAAATCTACTGAGTTACCTATGGATCTGATATTGGGTCGCCACAATCTTTAACAATCTTTCCCTATTCTAGTGAAGCAATGATGCCATTCACTAGAGTTTACTGATTTAACAAGATGGGACATAGTGGCTCAGTGGGTTAGACAGCTGATCTTATTGATCGGAAGGTTGGCAGTTCAGCGGTTCGAATCCCTAGTGCCTTGTAATGGGGTGATCTCCCATTACTTGTCCCAGCTTCTGCCAACCTAGCAGTTTCGAAAGCAAGTGAAAAATGCTAGTAGAAAAAATAGGGTTCACCTTTGGTGGGAAGGTGACAGCGTTCTATGCACCTTTGGCATTTAGTTATTCTGGCCACATCACCACAGAGACCTCTTCGGACAGTGCTGGCTCTTCAGCTTTGAAACGGAGATGAGCACTGCCCCCAGAGTCAGAAACAACTAGCACACATGTGCAAGACAAACCTTTACCTATTTAGTAAATCTGGATCTAACCCCAAGCAGTCTATTTATGCCTTTGAGGAAAAAATCATGATAAATCACTCAAAGCAGCAAAAAGAAAAAAAGAAAAAAGAAAGAAAAAAAAGAAAAAGAAACACTGTTTTATTGCCTTGTATTTGGATATTTAGAGTGGCATGGGAGCTCAGTGGTTAAGATGCTGGGATTGTTAGCTGAAAAGCTGGCAAACCAGGTTCAATAACCAAGTGCTATGTGATGGGGTGAGTTCCCATCCTCGCCCAGTTCCTGCCAACTTAGCAGTTCGAATGCATGCAAATGCAAGTAAATAAATAGGTACCACTTTGATGGGATGGAAGCAGCGCTCCATGACATGATGTGGGCCACATGACTGTAGAAATGTCTTTGGACAGCACTGGCTCAATGTCCTTGAAACAGAGATGAGCACCAAGCCCTACAGTCGGCAATGATTAGCAGAGTAAAATCTGCAGGGATTCCTTTTCCTTTCTTTTTCTTTACCTTATTAACCATTCACTACATCTTTTGGAGTAGTTCTGTTTAGTACAATAAAATGTTGAAATAACAACAATGTTGAAATATGTATGAAAAAGAAAATGTTCCTTGAGGCATGACTTCTACTAACTTTAGCCTTGAACTGCAACTTTTGCGAGGAAAGAAGTAGATGCCATTCAGAATAAGAATTTAAATTTATGAAGTTCATCATATTCGATTTCTCCTAATTGTCTCATCTTCCTACAAGGTCTATCTCATTTTTTAAAAAGGTTAAAATTAGTTGTGTTCATTCTTCCATGGTGATGATTGGGAAGTATGATGTGCACATTGAATTAAAACTGGCATTGCAGTTAAAAAAAAGCCTCTGATTTGATTTGTACTGATGCGGTTTCAGTTCAGCTTCTAATTCAGTTTGAACCCTTTTATAACACACTAAATTAGTCCCAGAATTGACGGTGGTCAGTATACATTATCACAATGTACTACAGCTGTAACATATAATATATAAACTCAGGGAAGAAAACCCTCTAAACCAAAATAGGTTGAGCTTTAATGATTTCTAAACATGTCCAAAAGCAGAGCATCATTGCTGAAACAAATTGCTACTTTGTGTAGGCGAATATATCTCTGCTGACATTTTCACAGTATTCATTTGTTTATACTCAACCTGATCAATAACAGCGTATTGTTTATTTTGATGGATGCCATGGATCTTTCACAGCAAAAAAATAAAAATAAAGCAGTGTGCCTGGTATTTGTCATGAAAATCATTAAATCTCATTAAAACAAAGGATTTATCCTGTTAACAAGTTTGTCCGCAAGCTAGGCATTTATACAAACGGTACTAAAAGTTGCAGCTTGACTGACTGACTGGAATCATTAGGGGAATTGATTTTATCACAACCATCCATATACTCATGGTGGTTAAACTACTTTTTAATGTATTGTTTATAAAGCAATTCCTCATAGTGTAATTTTATATACTCTTTAAAATGTATATGATCCAGCAAGCACATATATGTTGCATTTGTACTGTGGTGAAATTTGAGGAAAATTGTATTATTAATTCAGAAACAACAGCAGCATTGGTATCATAACCAGCTGATGAAGCTGAGAGGACCAACTACAGTAGTATAAATATGTTTGTATGATTGCTTGTACAACCACTAGCCAACTAGTGGAAATAGCTTATGCAAACTAGTGATGAAATAGCTTATGCAATCACATATACAAATGAAAATAAAGTATTGGTTATTCTCTGTTCCATCCATTTATACCAATTTGCCCATATTCTATAATAACCACTGGAGTAGAAAAATGAGAAAAGATCTTTTGATTAACAAATATCTGAGTTATTAAATGTAAATGATGTAGAAATGTATTATATGTATAGTAATGGATAAATCTGGTAATTTTTCAGCTTTAATTATATAAATATAAGAAATTAGACCAATATCTTAGTCACATTTTAAGATTATAATGAAGGAAGTATAAATATGTATGTGTTTTTTTCTTTATGTCTTGTTATGTGTACTTATGTTATTATTTGTTTTTTTAAATTTTAAAACTTAATAAAGATATTTTTTTAAAAAAAGAAAATAAAGTATTGGATCTGTCTATGGAACATACATAAAACAGGGTTTTCACATTTGACAGGAGTTTGGGGCAAGTGGAATTGATGTAAAAGCCAACATGATGTGTCATTTGTGGTATGACTTGAAAGAACCGGATTCAAATCCGCATTCACCCACCGAAGCTCAGTAGGTGTATTGGATCAGTCACTGTCTCTCAATCTAACCCACTGTCCCATTTTGAGGGGACAGATTGGAGAAGAAAATACAACAGAATATGTCATCTTTGGTTCTTGAACTGTATAATGTTGTGTTTTTATATGCTTTTCAGCTATCTCTCTGATTATTACTAAAATTAACTTCTTATGATGGGCCTATCTGATCAACCACATTCTGAACTGGAGAAAGAGGGCTTAACTGTTCTAATCTCACAACTCAGCTTCTTAGATATCTTCAGATGATCCATAAACCTGGTGGAGAGCTAGCAGGTCTGGGAGCAGTCAGGTAATCAGGCACCTCTTACAAAAGCATAGCAGGAAGTGGAGTCATCCTTTCTAAAGCATAGCCAGGCCAAGATTCTTAGTCCAAACGAAAGGTAATCTCATAGTACATGTGTTTTTCTATGGGATCCACCATGCTACTTGGGAAACAAGAACTAGCAGTGTAGCACATTTCTTCCATCATCATATTTGGGATTCCAAAGAGAATGCTGCTTATGTGCATTTAGAATGGAGGGTACCAGAGACAATCTACATCTGGAACATTTTCTGCTAACAGTAGCAACCTGACATGCAAACATTCCATGCACAGGGTATGTAAGGAAGTGATAAATGCAAGAAATGTATCATCTGCAAAGTGAAGAGATGCAGTGTATGAAAAGAGTGCACACTGATTCATTTTTCATTTAGTCAAGAATAACATCCTAGCGCTCCGAAAGTAATTGTCAGATTGCACATATTTATTATCTTGTTATTTTTTTTAAAAAAAATAATGAGAATAAGCTATAAATAAAGTGGAGGTTGCTGTAATTAACCAAAAGCTGCACTTGAATGAATTTAAATTTATTTGTTGCAAATGAACCAATATGCTCTGTTGATACAGAAGATGCCCCTTTCCATTATTTTTTAAGGAAATGGATTTCTTGCTGGGATAAGTGCTGCAATTGGAAATTTTAGATTAAAAATGATTTGGCTAAAACAGTGGGAAAGCAAAACAGGGTTTTTTTTTGCAGTTATTATAAACAGAAATATGGTAATAAGGATCAACTTTTAAATATTAAAAGGAAACTATTATTTTCTATACATTGTGATTAGAAAAGTTGCTAAGGAACCAGACAACAAACTTTGTTCTGATACAGAATAGTTAAATCCAAAATTATACACTGTTATTGTAGGAAAGTTACTCTATCAAATACTATTTGGCTTGCCTTTTGATTTAGGCAAGCCAAAATCAAAAGGATCAGGTCAATCACTTTTACATGAAATACTTATAGTACACTACACCTTAGTTTTTCCACACTTTCCCTAAGTTTACTTCTCCGTTCTATCACAGGGCTACACTCTTTTGCAATATTCTTGTTTATCAAGTGAGAAACACCCTAATTTAACCATCACACATTGGGGAATTAGCGAAATGACACCTCATTTCTATGACCTTCAGCTTACAGGATGTGTGCATGCATGTGTGTTTGTGTGTGTGTGTATGTGTGTTTTCTAGCTCTGCAACTTGTTTGGTCCAATTAGAAAACTGAAACCAGAGCTCAGTAGGAAAAAGAATGGAAAAGTGTGCACTAAATCAGACTCTAATTAAAAGGAAGCTGAGAACCATGAAATCAGTGTTGAGAAACGCTGATTTCATTAAAAAATATGGGTGTTTTCTTCATAATTCTCAACATGCCTACCCCTCTTCTGGAGGTATATAAAGAACTGAGAAGTTAGATTAGCCTACTTTCATTTGACCCATCATTTTTTAAAATTCAAGGATTAAAGTTTAGTCCTATTGCCTGGTGGTTTCTTTTAGCTATGACATTCTTCCATAGGTACTCTAGAAGTTCCTTCTGGAGCCCCAGTTTATTGTCATATATATTAGGCAAACTTTCTCTCACCACATTGTATCACCACATATTTTCCACAACCCGTGTGTCACTTCTGGTGCTTTCTGCAAATTTTCCTGACCTTGACACTTGTGCAACCCAGTTCGGACCGGTTTGCATGATCCGGTAGCACTGAACGGATGATGTCACCAAATTGGTTCTTGCCGTCTGTGAGCTGGATTTTTACCATTTCCCCCCTCTTTTCAGCAGCTGAATCAGCACGGCAGAGCTCATTATCGCGCCTCGCATCTCCCAACCTGTGGCTCATTGTTTTAGAGTTATTCCCTTACCTAAGACTTGCATAAGACCCCCTTTGCATCCCTCTATGACACATTCTTCCTTTGCATCACCACATATTTTCCAAAACTCATGTGGCACTTCTGGTGCTTTCTGCACATCTTCCTGACCTTGACACTTGGGAAACCCTTCATATCCTTGTGCACTCTCCCTGACCCACATGACACCTCTCATGCATTCCTGCGTATCCCCACATACTTTCCCCATCCTGTGTGATCCCTATTGTTCACTCCCTTGCCCCCCTTCTGCCCTGTCTCCAACCCACACAGTGTCTCCCAAGAACTGTCACCCCCCTACCCCTTGGCAGCAACCATTTGTTTGCCTGCGAGCCTCGGACTTTTAAGTTCTTGCTGGCTTTCCTATTGACTTTTTTGGTGGGAAGCTGGCAGGAAGTGTTTGAAGTGCCAGTAATGTGATTGCAGCGGAATA
The DNA here is from genome assembly GCA_032468135.1 of Calamaria suluensis. NCBI lineage: Eukaryota > Metazoa > Chordata > Lepidosauria > Squamata > Calamariidae > Calamaria > Calamaria suluensis. The sequence continues at coordinate 58,392 of JANHFP010001606.1, forward strand.
TAGTAGTGCAGTAGTATGGCAATACTGGAAAAGTCCCATCTCTGCCAAACTTCAGTCCCCAGGAATGATGGATTCCAGATTTAGGACATGTTCTATAAGTAGCACATTTTAGATACCTTGATTTAAAAATTCTTACTGCATAATGCCCTGTATCACCCAATTAAACGCTACAAATAATCAAAAGACAAGTAGTAGTACAGTATAGTAGTATACCAAAGACTTAGAACTTTGTTTTCTCCTGCCAGAAGTATGGCTCCTTAATAAAAAGAGTTCTCTGTGCTTAGTCACTTTTATAAGTGTTTGTTCCTTCATTTAAAAACAACTCTCAGAATACTAGTGTTCAACAACAAATTACTAAGAACAAAGTAATCAATGGCCTTAAACCAAATCACTGTGTAATTTGGAATGCTCGTTTTAAAAAGAGCTCCAGGTTCATTTTTTCTTTCTGCTTATTTCTCTTCCAATTTTCTAAGCTAAGACTTAAATAACACACTTTGCCTACTCCCACAACAAATTTCATGGACCTCTATTAATTTCAAACAGTTTGTTAAAAGTCACACTTTTCTTAGCATGCCACATGTTAACTTTTTCATATATTTTTTCTTCATCTGGATATTTTACTATCATATTAGTCTATTGATTTTTAAATATTCCCTATTCAACTTTATTAATCAAAGTGTGAGTCTAGAATACTTTTAAAAATATTTTCACCTCCAAGTCATAAACAGTGTGTTAAAACAAATTAATATTTATCTACTTAGCTGAGAAAGAAGGATATAGAACATAACACAACATACTTGGAAGGTTTTTTTTACTTAGCAGCAAGAGTTTGAAAATATCTATCATGTTGGATGTGTTGCTTGTTTTTATGACTTATATCAATATTTTAATCTATATATGATGCATAATACTAAAGCCACACCTTTAATTAAATAAATAGCTTGCTCTTTAACAAAACCCCATAAATGTGATGGAATGTGCCACAGTGAGAGACAACCTCAGCAGCACAGAACTTTCTAGAAGGAGGTCCAGATTAAAAGCAATTCTGAAAGGGGGAGGGGAAGATGTTTGGCAAACATTTTGTATATTAGGGCAATTAAAAAATTGAACAAGAGTGGAACTCACTGTTTTATCTCTGGACTTGTAGCTGACATCTCCTATGTAATGTGGAGGCATGGGACATGCCACTATCAAGATACTAGATCACTAAATCTATACCTGGGCTTCTTTGTTACAATGCAGTGGTAGAATTCCACATAATTTTTTTCAAGATTCAATCAATTTTCAAGAGTCATATAGATTCCTAAGATTCCCGTAGAATTGCAGGGTAACCTTATTTATTTTTTTAAACTGAGTAAATCTTAGTAGATCACTGGGAAATTGTAGAAACAATACATGTTATTTTCAATGATTTGACAAAAAATTCCACAATGTTCCGATTGATAAACTAGCTAAGCATGAACTGGATGGCATTACAGCTAAGTAGTTATAATTGACTTGAAAATTCTACTCAGAGTAGAATTCATAAATGGTACATAGGGAAAATAGAGTGAGGAACTGAGTGGGATGACCAAATATTCAATCCTGGCCCCTGAATTCTGCAATATTTTATTAATGGTTTGGAAAAGATGGTATCATATTTGCAGATAATAGAAAAACTGTGTCAAATACTGTAGAAGACATAAATGTTCACAATGGTATTGACTGGCTAGAGATACAGGGTGAACATAACAGAAAAAAATTATCAAGGACAAATGGAAAATTCCTCCGTAAGAAATCAGATGCCATATGCACAATTATAGATTAGGAGATGCCTATTTTGACAGCAAAGCTTGTGAAAATGTTCTTGGAATAATTTCTGAAATATGAATCAACTGGAAAGAAAAAAGTAAAAACAATTTTCAGCAGCCTGAACAGTAGAATTGTTTCCTAATTGTGGGAAGCATTATTATGCTTGATCCTGCATTGATGCCTCTGAGTTTATCACACGTTCTGGGCACCGCAGTAACAGAAGAATTTGAAGAAACTGGAAGAGGCAAAGAAGATATAAGCACAATCAGGAAAAAGCAAAGGTAAAGGTTTCCGCTGTCCAGTCGATTCCAACTCTAGGCGATGATGCTCAACTCTGTTTCTTAGCATAGGGAGCCAGCAATGTCTGAAGACACTTCTGGGGTCATGTGGCCAGCATAGCTATATTTCAAAGTTGCATAGATTGCTGCTACCTTCCCACCAAAGTGATACCTATTTATCTACTCACATTTGCATGCTTTCCAACTGCTAGGTGGGCAGGCACTGAGCTTATCCTATCGTACAGCACTTCTGTCTTTCCAGCTGATAAGCTCACTGTCTTTATGATCAGGAGGGAAATCTATAACACTTAGAACCTATGGTGTATGAAGAGCAATTGAAGAAATTCTTAGCTATGAAAAGATATGTTTTCAGATGCACTACTTACATGCAGAATGCTACCAATGTGATTTGCAATGTGTGCTTTTCTGCTGCTTTTCCAAAGAGGTCCGTTTGCTGAGGAACACTTCCTTAGATAAAAAGGTAAAGGCTTCCCTTGCACATATGTGCTAGTTGTTTCCGACTCTAGGGTGTGGTACTTATCTCCGTTTCAAAGCCGAAGAGCCAGTGCTGTCCGAAGATGTCTCTGTGGTCATGTGGCTGGCATGACTCAATGCCAAAGGCATACGGAGCTCTGTTACTGTCCCACCAAAGGTGGTCCCTATTTTTTCTACTTGTATTTTTATGTGCTTTCGAAACTGCTAGGTTGGCAGAAGCTGGGAGAAGTTGCGGGAGCTCACTCCATTACACAACACTAGGGATTTGAACCACTGAACTGCCGACCTTCCGATCGGCAAACTCAGCTACTTTACCCGCTGAACCACTTTGCGCCTTAACTTTAGGAAGGGAGTGCCAAAGAGAGAAGGTTATAAAACTACACATCCTGCAAATATTTCCTGATTCTTACACTGCAGTAGAGGTAATCCTATTAAACTAATTTGTAATGCGGAAAGAACTATAGTTCTTCTGTTGAGAGGTAACATGCCATTCTATAACCACAGGCAACACAGGCAGGGCAATGTATTAGATGGAGCCTTCGATCCATCTTTTGTTCTTCTCAAAGCTGGTGTTTCTCATATTCAGCAAACTTGTGATTGTTTATTCCCCTGTGTGATAGGTTAGCTTTCAACATTAAGAGGGGGAGAGGAATTACTAGTGGCATAAGAGGACATGCTAACATTTGATTTTTATCTCATGGAAGCACTGTAACAAAACCATTTCAGTAGATAGAGGAGTCATTCTAACTGTTTAGCAACTCTCAGAAATATTGGTGTCAATTATTGATTAAGGATCAGAGATTAGAATATCATTTTATTCTTGATGGCTAGTAAAGCTGGAAAGTTCTGTGAAGTTAAGGCTGACTTTATTTCTTACTTTCACAGATCTTTCTGGCTTGAGCAGATAGGGAAGATTATGCAACTACAAAGGAATCATTTGAAAACCAGGGCAACAGATTCTATCCTTCGCTTTCTGTTCTCCATACAGAGCTTCAAAGAGAAGGAAAGGAAACTGTTTTTTCATACACTCACTTTCCAGGCACCATAGCACAGCTGTCATGAAACATTGATTACATTTATTACATTGAGGGAGCAAAAAAAGGGAAAAAGCTTACCATGATAAAGGTCAAAATGTTCTCCTGCAAATTCACTGGTAAGTTATACTTTGGATTCAGCAGCTTTACAAGCCTATCTTTGCAAAAATCTCGTTTCACTATCAGAGACTGGAAACGTGGCCCACAGTTCTTCATACACATCTCAAGGAGCTGCAAACAAATGGGTTTTGGCATCAGTGATATGAACAATTTCATTTACTTCCATTTCTGTGAGAGCAATGCCCTGTGAAGTTCCCTTTGTTTCCATTTCTCCTGCCCCATTTTTCATGGCACTCATGCCACCAGTTATCACCTCAAGCTTCCTTCTGTAAGGAACTGAGTGTTTCTCAGCCAATGGTTCTTCTACTGCAGAGTTTCTTAAAATACATTCCACAGACCATCAATATTGCCTGAATAACTTGGATGATTCTACTGAATGATTCTGCAAACTGCTTGCAAGATAAAATTGGGAGGAGGAGGGCAGCCAAAGTGGCATATGATTTTTGGATCCATTCAGTCTGGCTAGCCAAATGTGCAGAGCACTTATCCATGAATTAACAGGGGGCAGCGTCAGATGTCATAGATGAAACAGCTGAAGAAAAACACACTAGAAGATTGTTGAATGCAAACTCACAGAAACTTTGAGCTTTTTAACTCCAGTGACACTAATGATCCCACTACCTTTCTCTTCAGTACTTATTCTGGAAAACAGATTTTCAGCCTCCAAAACTAGATGAACAATATGAACAATTCTAAGATTTTAATTATCTCATTCCAACTATTGATGGAATATGCTGCCCATCACTAAGATATGTTTTGATTTGGTTCATCTCCTCTTTCATCCCTTCCCTTTTAAAGAAATATGAATATTTCTAATTTAAAAATGAATAAATAAAAAGATAACCTTTCCTTCACATAAATGCCCTGCTGGATCAGTGGAAAGTTCCATCTTACCTCCACTGTTTTCTACAGGGAATTCTTGGAAGTCTATGAAGAAGAGTAATATTCTCTGACAGTGATGGCGAACCTATGGCATGGGTGCCACAGGTGGCATGCAGAGCCGTATCAGTGGGCACACGAGCATTGCCCTGGTTCAGGTCTGATACGCATGTGGGCACTGGCCAGCTGATTTTTGGGCCTTCTGGGCCCACCAGAAGTAGGGAAAGAGGTTGTTTCCAGCTTCTGGAGGGCCTGGGGGTATGGAGTAGGCCTGTTTTTCACTCTCCCCAGGCTCCAGAGCCTTTCTAGGGAGGGTGGGGTGAATTGAATTATCGGTATGGGCACACGGGCATGCAACCCCCCTAGCACCCCCCACATTTGGCACGCAATGGCAAAAAGGTTAGCCATCACTGTTCTATGACCACTTCTCCACAACAAATATTCAGAAACTTTTGAACCTGAAATGGTCTTCATTTCAATGTCATTCAATCTGATGGGGGAGGGAGAAATCTCTTTTTAAAGGAAAAAAAATGTTGACAAGATTCTCCTGGGTATGTTTTAGGATTCTTGCACTGACCTTACAAAGTGACAAAGAGATGCTTATAAGCATCTTATCTTTCAGTGTATGCTCATTTATCCAGTGGTCCACAACCTTGCCAGCTTCCTTTATCCCAATTAAATCCCAAGAGAAGATGGGATAAAGGCACCTCAGAACTGCTGGTATAATCTGAAAATTTTTGCAGCAATAACATTCAAAAAAGCCATGCAAACAAATTCTAAGGGAATTTTAAAGGACTTTGAAAAATAGATATCAAACCTGAAGGTTCTTGCAAAATTGTAGGACAAATTTTGGTATGACAGTTTTATTGTTTTGTCAGATATACATCCAATGGGTTATGCATATGACTACAGCTGAAGGGCACTATGTTCAGGGCAGATAATAAAAATAAATTATTTAACTCATTTTAGAAGGACAGTAAAAATGCTTAAAAGTCTTGTGAATCACAAAAGAAACATGAAGGGACAATAACATAACATTGAATTTTAACAATGCCATTCCAGGATCCTGAATCACATATTGAAATAACAGTGCAGTCCTTCGGTAATAACATTCTCAACATCAAGAGTTCTAATGACAATTAAAAACAGATCATTATATCACACCTATCCTGTAAATTTACAATGATCTACTTCAGACTGTAAGTCTAAAATAAAGTCATGGTTTAGCATTAACCACAAATGTTTTAGGCACACATAGATCATCAATTGACCCATGGAAGACTGGAAGCAATTTCATTTTCAATTAGTTGCATTTTATATTTACTGTAAGTCTCAATCCAAACTTGTAGTTAACCAGTGGTTAAATATGGCTTAGCCTTAGGGGATCAAACCAGCTTTATAAATCAGTCTTCTCTGATAAGCTTCAGTGTATAATTTGAATCCCCAAGGTTATATACAGTAGGTAATCAATGAGTTGCAACTGTTCATTTAACGACTCAAAGTTATGACAACCTTGGAAAAAGTGACATAAGACCTGGAAGTTACAACTGTTGCAACCACTCCTGTGGTTCCATGACTGCAATTCGAGCATTTGGCAATTGGCTTGCATCTACAGTGATTGTGATGTGAACAAGATCCAAGACCTGTCCAACTGGCTTCTGACAAGCAAAGTCAAAGAGGGAAGAAGCCTCCTCTGCGAGGAAAAGGATATAGATTAAACAATAGTGATGAAGCAGAAGCTTTTTACAATGAACATAAAAACCTTCTAGAGCAGGGGTCTCCAACCTTGGCAACTTTAAGACTGGCTGAGGAACTCTGGGAGTTGAAGTCCACAAGTCTTAA
>JANHFP010001606.1:64930-76170 GCA_032468135.1 Calamaria suluensis
TTCATTTCTCAGCACCTCCCCTCTCTGTTTTTTCCCTAGCAGGCTTCAGGGACAGGGAAGCTTCCTGGGAGCAAAAATGTCCTCCCCACCCCCTGTTTTTGCCCTAGCAGGTTTCAGGGAAGCCTGGGAGCAAAAACATAGCCCCAATCGGTAGTAAAAAAAATGCTCCAACTATTAGCAGAGATCGTCTGAGCCTTTTTTCTTTTTTCTTTTTACCTTTTAAAAGCTTTTTTTTTACTAGCAGTTTGGGCAATAGGTAGTAAAAAAAGCTTTGAAAAGGTTAAAAAAGAGCCTCCCACAGTCAGATCAGCTGCTGACTCCCACAATCCCTTGGAGGGGGTGGGGCTAGGATTTTTTTTCTATCGGTTCTCCGAACCACCATCGCTACCAGATCTGCCAAACTGGGAGCATTTCACTCCTGCTCCAGAGAGCCTATAATGCAGCTTTCATCTTTCAACTGCTTCATGACTTTGTTTGGTGATCCCAATGTAGGTTTCATGATTACCACAGAAGAGAAGAAAATCATGTAAATCTGGCTTTAGTTTCTAAGGCTTAGCCTCCTAGTCTTTTCTTGATAAAAGAAGCTAATCGGAAACACTGCCTAAATTGAAGAATCTGTGTTTTTCAAATTCCATGCCTCATGTTGAGAGATTTACAGTTTCTAGGAAATGGTACTGAATTGTTCTTTATAATAGCATTTGTTATTTCAATTATGATAGAGAATTGCTACAAGACTCTTTGCAGATTCTAACGCCTTTATTTAATAGCAGAGATAAAAACTCTGAATGCACTTTTAATCTGCCTAGCAAGCAGAGATACTTTGCTGTATTGGCTGAATAAAAATAACTTGGATTAAAGCAGTATCCAGCTGTTCTCACTGTAAAAACCTTGAACTGAAATGAAAAAAAAATATTGCATGCCAAATATTATCTCCTAGCATAAAAAAGCATATTGTTTTACTGTCCTTTATGCTAAGCAGAAATCATCTGGGGGAACCAGCATTTCAAAGGGAATATGTAGCTTCAGCTTCCAAGACTATTGATTAGTTTCCTAATTTTCTGTCCTAGTCTGTTCGAAAGAGCTATGCCCTGTTTTTCCCCAAATAAGACATCCCCTGATAATAAGCCCAATCAGGGTTTTGAACGCATAGTAATAAGGCCAGGCGCTTATTTCAGGGTTCAAAAAAATATAAGACAGTGTCTTATTTTCGGGGAAACATGGTAGTTGAACATTTTAACTTGAATATTGAATACATATTAAGATATTTCCTAGATTTTAGAATAAATAAAAGTAACATGACATCTTTGAGTACAGAGTTACTCTCCATTTGCTACAGTTGCCTGAGGTTTTTTTTTCCTTAGTTTCTGTGACCTTTGCCAATTGCCTTTTTTTTCCCCTAGAAATGCTAAAATGGTGACCACCAGGAGATATCAAGTTTGTAAATCAGTAGTCCCCAACCTTTCTGGCTCCAGGGACTAGTGGTGCTGGTGGGGCTTAGGCAGCAACAGTGTGTGTGAGTGTGTGTGTGTGAGTGTGTGTATGTGTGTGTGTGTGAATAGTTTCACACCTGCAACCTAGGTCAGTGATGGCTAACCTTTTTGCCATCGCGTGCCAAAGGCTCTGGAGCCTGGGGAGAGTGAAAAACGGGCCTTCCCACAGCCCCAGGCCCTCCAGAGGCTGGAAACAGCTTCTTTCCCAACTTCTGGTGGGCTCAGAAGACCCAAAAATCAGCTGGCCACCACCCGCATGGGCATCAGAGCTAACTAGGGCAATGCTTGAGTGCCCACATATGGCTCCACGTGCCACCTGTGGCACCCGTGCCATAGGTTCACCATCACTGACCTAGGTCTATGCATGCACAGATGAGGTTTCATGTACTCTGGTGCAGCCTGGTTCCCAACAGGCTGCAGATCAGTACTGGTCTGCAACCAAAGGGTTGGGGTTTCCTGTTGTAAGGAAGTCCAAAAAGTTGAAAGTTATTGCCAAAAAAATACATACACATTCATGTGGTCTCAAGGAATCAAGCTGATAGTTATCTGTTCAAGTTCTTTGAACACTTTATTCCAGGGAGCAGCAGCACTTATTCAATCTCATAATCTTTGCCAGTTCTATTCTTAAAACAGAGAATTAACAGAGTACAGAATGAGATATCATTTCCGAGCGCTTCTGCATTGCATTTTTTTTTAAAAAAATGCAAACAGTATCATTGTAAAACCTAGGTGTGATTACTATTTTCCTTTGCCTCCAAATCTCTCAAGTGCTGAAACTTCCTTCAGGCTGATTGGGTGAGCATGCTTATATTGGATATTTCCACAATTGATGGAAATTCCAATTGTCATTCCATGGCAGCAAACAACAAAAGATAATCAAGAGAAGAGATAGTTTTATTTATTCCTATTTGTATTTCATGTCAGTTGTCTTTTTAAAAACAGTTATACAATTGTTGTGATTGTATTAATGGTTCTTGCCTATATTTAAAATATTACTGTGAAAATTGATGTGGGGGAGAGGAAAGTGATAGATTTGATATTGTTCAATAGGAACAATGACAAGGAAAATGTATTTTTCCAGATCAGCTAAACAAATGGGTTTTTGAATTTTGGAAAAAATGTTTACCGTATATTTGAGTGGCATTTATTTCATGTACAAGATCCATGTGAATAAACTCTGTGTATGGATAGCAATTAAAATACTTTTTTTTTCTTAGACTCTCCATTGAAATTGTCACATTCAGTGACCATTGCTGGAAAGATCTTCACTCAGCAAAATATGGATATATCAAAAATGACAGTTACATTAGTGTTCCAGAAATCTATCCCTATTATTTTCTCAAAAGTGCAGGAATAGCAAGATTTTTCCCTTTCTTCTGTAATAATATAAAATTGCTGTGGCTATGCTAAATTCCATGGTGTTTTTTTTTTTAAAAAAAAGAAAAACAAAGCTAGCTGAATCTTCTGTTCCATTCACACATAATTTCATGTTTTGTTGTCTCACTTCAGATTGTCAAGTCGCAGAAATGAAGAAGCAATGCAAGGTTTAATCTGAAAGGAGAAATGAAAACCTTTTCTAGATATTACTTTGTTGTTAGAAAAGCTATTCTCTGGTCTTTGTTTTTAAGTTTTCTTTGAACACATCACAGCAAATTTTGCCTACCATGGAATGATCCAAAAATACTCTGGAAATTCCCTGGATAAGACAATGCAAAGAACAATGGATGGAAACTAACCAAGGAGAGTAGAGCTAAGCAGAAAATTCCTGATGGTGAAAGCAATCAACCAATGGAACGGCCTCCCTTCAGAAGTTACTACGTCACCAGAGGCTTTCAAAAAGAAACAAGACAAACATTTATCTGAAATTATATAGGGTCTCCTGTTGAGCAGGGGGTTGGATTAAAAGACCTCCAAGATCTCTTCCAATTCTATTGTTCTATGTTTTTAAAAGACTGGAACTTCTTATAATGGAAATGGAAAAAATATGAATTGCTAATTTAGCTGATTAAAAAGGATTGAATATGGGAAGAAGGGAATTATATGTAATTTTAATTTAATTGTAATTGTAGTTTTTTTCAGCAATAATAAGTTCATTTCAAACCAGAGTTGTTTCTTTATACATTTTTCTATCTGTCTTACGTTTTTTTTACTTTTCATTTTTCATTTTCTTCATGCTTTGTTATCTATTGTCTTTGTGAAAATTTCTAATAATAATATGCTATCAAACAAAAATACCTGCCTATCCTAGGTCCTTGGGAGAAAATTGGATAGCTGGATATAAATGCCAAGTCCAGTCTAAGCATCCAACAATAAGAGAGAGAGAGAAAGAGAGAGGGATGGAGGAATGTTAGGGAGCTAAAGACATACCAGGGAAAATTCTAAAGCAGATATGAAATTATTGATCAAAATGACTGGAAATCAATGTAGTCATTATTAAAAGTTGGTTTGCTTTTAAGAACAACTTTTACCAGGTAAACCTATTTATTTGGGGGGGGGGGTTGATTTCCTTTCTGATTTATGGAAATGTTGTGATCAAAATATGTTCTAATTTTAACACGTTCTCTGACAAATTACCTCAAATTTTATTAGCAAGCTATTAAATATGTGTTGAATGACAAAACTATTTTTGTGGATACATACAAAATGATTCCAAAATCAGACCTAAAAATAATTTGTCAAAAGTTTCTTGTCAAACTTCAAAAAGTTTGACAAGTGGGGCCCACAGGGCACAAAATTATCCAGGAAGATGTAAATCCCCTTGAAGACAGTGACAAAATTCAAAATGATTTTGTGTGTTGAGAAAGGTAGGCTGAAGTAACAAGATGACATGTAAGAAATGCAAACTTATTCACTTAGGAAAAGAAATCAAATGCAGAGTGACAGGATGAATGATGCCTGATTGGGTAACTGTAATTGTAAAAAGTGTCTTGGAATAGAATCTGATTGCAAACTGAATGTGAGTAAGAAGTATGATATGCCTATTGAAAAAAGAAAATGCAGATTTAAAGTGTGCCAACAAAAGTAGTTTTGAAATCACAGGAAAGAGTTGTTCCAATTCATTTGGCATTAATCAGATCCTGCTTAGGTATTGTGTCCAGCTTTATAGGGGGATTGGTTCAGAAAAGGGCTGTGTCCATGCAGAGGCTCAGTCTGGGTTCCTGCAATGAAGTGAAAATTGTATTCAGTGACCTAAATGGCATTACAAACTTCAAAGTATTGTTGAAGTCTTAAGTTTTGTGCCAACAGTTCTAATTTTATGTTTGTTCTCACTCAATTGCATTAATCATTTGTAAGCTCATTCATCCAACATGCAGGAAACTTTGGATCCCTTCTCAATCTCTTTTTGATACTATTGTTCTGAAATGTAAGGTTCTAAGAGCAAAGATGATTACCTCAGTATTCAGACTTCAAACCTATTAGACATACATTTAAAAGCCCTGGTTTCAGCAATGATCTGTTGATATCCAACTATGCTCATCTTGCCTGTATGCTCATTGTCTACATATTTGCTCTCTTTGCTGCTGCTTTTAATTAGTAATCAATCTGTGCCTCAGTATTTTTTTAACTAGTTCCAACCTCAATACCTCATGAAAATGGAGTTCAATTGCTGGTGACTTTACCTATAAAGTATTCTTGGCAACATTACTGATCAAATATGTCTTTCTAGCTTTAAATATAAGTCTATAGTCCTGGATTTAAATATAAGCATATAGTTCTATAATTCAGCGCTTCAAATCCCTATTGCCATGTAATGGGGTGAGCTCCCATTACTTGTCCCAGCTTCTGCCAACCTAGCAGTTTGAAAGCATATAAAAAATGCAAGTAGAAAAATAGGGACCACCTTTGGTGGAAAGGTAATAGTGTTCCATGCACCTTTGACATTTATTCATGCCAGCCACATGATCTTGGAGACCTCTTTGGACAGTGCTGGCTCTTGGGATTTGAAATGGAGATGAGTCCCACCCCCTAGAGTCAGGAACGACTAGCATTTATGTGGGAAACCTTTACTTTTAATTTATAGTCCTGGAATTCCTATGTGGTTTCCCCATATAAAAACTATTCAAGATCTATCCTACTTAAGCTGTACCCCTTCTTGTGCTAACAATTACACCAAACCATTTTGCCCCTGGCCAAGGAGGAACAAGGAATTACTCCTAGTGCAGACTCAGTCAACATACACTACTAACAGCAACTACAGTCCTGCTGTAGAACCAAGGCAAAGGTCTTTCAGAGATCTTTAAAAATATATCAATTACTATCACTCAAGAGTTTGCCCCCAGATGGGAATACAGAACCCAGATTATATGTTGGCCTGATGCTAAATTATCCACATGCACACCAAAGATTCAAAGAAATGATTGAGGAATGTTGGGATGAGATGCTGGTCCACATTCTTAATATGCTGAGGGACTATGCAAACATGCAGTTTCATTCATAGGTATGCCTAACACTCCTACTTCCCAAATCTGAGATACTGGATGCCTGAGCAAAACTGTTTGGCACCAAAGAAGTCTATGTACCATCTTGTACCTGTCACCCTCTACTAAAATCTGCACAAGGAATAATAACAGTATAATAACATTCACAGAGTTGGAAGGGACCTTGGAGGCCATCTAGTCCAAACCCCTGCTCACGCAGGAGACCTATACTAGGGATCTGAACCACCAAATTGCCAACCTTTTGAATCAACAAGATCAGCATCTTAGCCACTGATCCACCTAGCCAGGGTAAGCCCCATATTGAATCAAGTATAAGGCCTGACTGTGATATTGTCTTGATTGCATGGACAGGCTCACTATCATGAAAATAACTATTATGTTGTTGTCTTGTTGGCCTACATCTCACTGAAGGGCATTGTCAGGCAAAAGTAAAAAGGTAAAAGTTTCCCCTATCCAATCATGTCTGAGTCTAGGGCACATGGTTCATCTTCATTTCTTGGTGAAAGGAACCAGAATTGTCCAAAGACAATTTCTGTTGTCATGTGGCCACCATGGCTATATGTCAGATGTGTCAACCTGGCAGCCCATTGGCTGGATGTGTCAGGTGTAGGCCACACCTACACCAGTTCTGCAGAAGGAAAAAGCATTGTGATACATCACGATATGTCACATGACCTAGTTGTGTTTGACACCCATGCTATATGTCAAAGGCACATGGAATGTTGTTACCTTCCCATTAAAGTGGTACCTATTAATTTATTCGCATTTGCATGTTTTCGAAATGCCACCCTTAAAATAGATAGAAGATGTAGCTAATCCTGGCTGCTTCAGACCAAATCAAATAATAAATAGTTTTGAGAACATCCCATAAATAACCTTGTCAAGCTGGTTTTGGACTAAGCTCCTCCAGTCCTGGCTATCAGTTTCCTTATGTAGAATCAATGTGAAATCAAACCTGACCATTTAATTTGAGGAGAGGGACTGTTCACATAATTTCATTAATTGCTGTAGAAGGTCACATCATTTCAATATGTCTTAGATTATAATGTCCAGCCAGACACTGCAAATCTTAAATAATGTTGATGCCTAGATCCACCCATTGTAGCTTATTCAATGAGTTGAGGTTAAGCAAATTATAACATGTAGATATAGAGAAGGTGGATACAATACAATACAATACAATACAATACAATAATGACAGTGGTGCAATGGTTGAGGCACCAGGCTAGGAACCATGAGATCATGAGTTCTAGTCTTGCTTTATGTATGAAGTCAGCTGGTTACCTTGGACCAGTCAATTTCTGTCAGCCTTAGGAAGCAGGCAAGGACAATCCATTTCAGAAGTCTTGCTAAGAGAACTACATGTTGTCCAAGCAGATATCAAGAGTCAATACTAACTTGAAAACAAAACAAAACTAAACTAAAGCTGAGTGTGATTTATGAATGGAATCTGTTAATTTAACCTATTTTAGGTTTTCAAGAAGATTAAAAGAAAATGCTCCTATTCCAAGCATTTTCTTCAGCTTGCAGAATGACACTGCTAGTATTTGTGTTCATCTGCTAAAAAGCAACTTATTACATTATAAAATCTGATTAGTGATGCACCTTCACCAAGCACAGTTTGTCTTTCTAAGGAATACCTAAGTTATTTAGTTGTGATACAATGGTATTAGAGTCCCATAACAGGAGCAGAGGTTGCTTATCTAATTCTTCAGTAATTTTTGGTGGTGAACAACTTTGTCAGACACTGGTAGGAAAACATGATCGTCCTTGCTGTCAAGACATTTAGCTGAGCAAATTAATAGCTTTACGCAGAATAGCAAATGAGCAAGGTAGGACAATATTGCTTCTTAGTAGATGTGTGGTCCAGTTCCCTCTGTATTTTCTGGATCATCCAAGACCTCCAATATTGGGCAGTTCCTGAGAAATTTCTGCACCAGAAACAAATCTGGGCAACTTATAATATAAAAAAAACAACTAAGCAAAAATATAAAACACAAAAACTAAACCAACACAGGTAAAACAAAACAAGGTAAAACAAAAATGAAACTCCATGATTGTTGTGTTTTTTATGAAGTTCTCCCTTTGTATATCTTTTTATGTACACAGAGGATGGGGGAAATGACAGGAACACTAACTCTTTCCCCCATCCCAAAAGTTGTTTGGCATTAGTCTTTAAAAGCTGTACATAAGGATTTTGTAACAAAGCCTATTTTGAATAATTATCCAACATACTCCTCCCCTTCCCAGCTTCAGCCTATTACTTCCTATTTTATCTTTAAAATAACATGCAGTAATGTGGTATTAATGTATTTCACTACTTGCTTGCTTTGATTTTTAATTTAGGAATCCTACCCCATGGCATTTATCAGTCACTTGAAAACCTGGACTTCAGTAAAAGTTCTTTCACCCTGAATATTTTCCCCCTGTTCTGTTCTGGTAAGCTCATCCTACCCAAATGTGTCTTTATTTGTACAAAAATGAAACGCCAAAAGCTAAATTCAATATTTAAGGTAAAGTCATCACCTGAGCCAGGTGGGATAAGAAAGAAGCAATTATTTCTTTTTTTACTTCACAATATAAGAAGTTTGCCTATGGAGACTGAAATGAAGTTGGCATTTTCCCTTCTTCAATATTAGTGTCAAACTGCAGCCTGACATCTAATTGACCAGCAACCATGAACAGAAGTACGACTTTGGTTCTTAAGGGTTCCTTCCTGCTGAGCATGTGCCTTTGTTTCTGCATGAATGGGAATGCTCCGGCTTCTTCTTTCTTTCAAAGATATACCAGCTTGCATTTTATCTCGGCTGAATTTCATTCTTTTTCTGCCCATCTTGCTAATTTCTAGTTTTTGTGTTCTTCCTCAGTTCTCACTCATGTACATTGTACACCATAATCCACTGTCAGCACAATTCCTAAGGTGAAACTGTTTACTTTGTTATCTCCCTTCTATTACCCCAATGCATCTGTTTTCAGGGAAAAAAGAGCTGATACTGAGCCACACAGCTTCTTCAACCTTGGTAAAACTTTGTGTGTCCGTCCCCCCCACTACTGACATTTGAAAACTGCTGTTCTGTTAGTGCTGAGCTGATTTTTTTTCTGGCAACTTGTCCAAGTTTCCTTCTCCACAAGAGACACTTCTTTCCCCCTTCTATATCAACCAGATGTTTTTTAAAAATTCTTGGTGTTTTGTTCTGATATTATTGAAGGTGGCAGAGAGTAATACCATTAATAGTAATACCAATAATACTTTTCTGTGCATCTATATCATTTAAGCCAGAGGTTCCCAAACTTGTCGGCTTTAAGACCTGTGGACTTCTAGAGCAGAGCTGGTTGGAGAATTCTGGGAGTTGAAGTCCACAAGTCTTAAAGCTGACAAGTTTGGGAACCTCTGATTTAAGCCATCTTGGCTGTCCAGACTTTTCAGCCTAGAGTGGGAAGAATCCCTGTTTAGTGTCTGTGGAGATTCTCAGTCATCCAGGTCATAGTTGTTTCAAGGTGTTTCCCCCCCTTCTTCTTCAAAGGGCAACTGGACTTGGTTTTTTTTTCCTTTGAGGAAGAAGAAGCAGAAAACGTTTTGCTCCTCATCCAAGAAGCTTCATCAGTTCTGATGGTGGTGAGGAGACGGATGGATACAGGCTGGGAATGAAAAGATAGGTTCTGATTGGATGGAGAGGAGATGGAATTATTGCACTTCTTTGCAATCAGTTTTTTGCAGTTTGATTGCAAATAAATACAGTCCTTTCATCTCCCCTCCCACAATCACTAATGTTGATGTTTCTTGAATGAGAAGTGAAATATTTTCTTCTTCCTCAAGGGGGAAAAAAAAAGCAGTTCAGTTGCTTTTGAAGAAAAAAAGCACCTTTAAGCTCCCTGTTTTCCTTTTGCCTTAACCGGAATGAGGTAAGCCAGGAACCTGCAGACTTTTAAAGAGACAACAGTCTAGTTAATTATAGGATATAAACATAGCACTTGGTCACCTTATAACTAAACACCTGCTGCAACAATATATCATCCATGAAAATTTTACTGAAATTGTCTTCAACTTTGAAATAATACCCGCCTTCTCTTGGGTCAAACTGAATGGCAACTATTAAAAGTGTATAAGATTGTTTTTTTCTGTCATATCCACATTGATGCACTATACTTAAGAAACTCTGTGGATTTCTTTTTAGTTGGACTCGGGCTGAGGCATCAAACATTGTCTGTTGCTAAGAAAAAAGTAAGTTTGAAGTGTTAATCTACAGTGTTCTGCAGTGTACATTGTAACTCTGCTTTGATGGGAGTGTAATATTATAGACATAAATCTAAATAATTTCTACTTAGCTTCCAGCTGCAATTAGTTCTAGGGTACATAGAGAAAAACAGATTCTTTATATCAGTCTATGGGTCCTGATGGCAAGCCCCCCCTCCCGCTGTGTTGTTTTGATCATTGTCATTTCTTCTTCTTCCTAGCATATTCCCACAAGTGAGGGACAATTAACACCTTTGGTTTCTCACATATTAATTGCATATTTGCAATTAATATTATGAAGTTGCTAAGAAATGTGTGTAGGTGCATCTCCAGTGATTTGAAGACTCCTTGTCTTCCCATACCAATGAAAGAAACAATAGAACTCCTGAGGATATAGATGCAGTCCCCCAAAAAAGAAAAAAAGAGAAGAGAAGAGAAGAGAAGAGAAGATACATTTTTTTCTGAATGAACAGAAAAATAAATCCAAATATATTACCAAAGAAATTTTCAAATAAATTATAAAGCAGCTTTGGAATGAAGAGAAGGAAAATGAGCTGAATGAAAAAGAAATAGAAAAGAAGAAGGAAAGCTTTCAGGAAATGCGAGGACCATAATGTATGGTATTCACTCTAACTAGCCTCTTTGAAGCATTATATAGTTATGTTCAGTAAATACAAATTCAGATTGACAGCAGACTTTATCTCACAACCTTCATCTTTGTCAAGATGTTTCAGTGCCTCATTATGAAGACTGTGGGTGGGCCAATAGATTTTACTTTTCCATAGAAATGCTGAATACAATGCTAAGAATGCCATTTGTTCCTCTATGATGGGTGAAAAATAAAGTGTAGTTATAATATACAAAGAAAAAATATTCTATATTTTTATTTAAGCAATCATTATTTCAAGTATTTTAAATCTTTCTTACACTGAATGATTATGATAATTGTAGGGAAGCCAGGAGAAAGAAAGAAAGAAAGAAAGAAAGAAAGAAAGAAAGAAAGGAAGGAAGGAAGGAAGGAAGGAAGGAAGCAAGCAAGCAAGCAAGCAAGCAAGCAAGCAAGCAAGCAAGCAAGCA
>JANHFP010001606.1:147706-161555 GCA_032468135.1 Calamaria suluensis
CACTCGAAATACAAGTGACCAGATTCAATTTATTCTATTTCAGAGACATAACTGAAAAACCTAACTCTCTGGAAAGGTTCTAGTCTCACCTTAGACATGAAAGCCAGATAGGTGATTTTGGGTCAGTTACCCTATCTTAGCCCAACTCACCTCCCAGAGGAAAATGGGAGGAAGGACAACTTTTTGCTATGTTTGCCACCATGGTTTTTTAAATATAAAATAAAAAAACAAAAAAACAAAAAATAAAATCCCTAATGCTGGGAAAGTGGAAGGAATGAGAAGAGGATCAGCAATAGGAAGATGGATGGATTCAGTTACAGTGGCAGTGGATGGTGGGAATACTTGAAGGACCAGGCTAGGGATATTCCGTCATGGATGAAATCTATGTAAGGTTTCTCTCGCACATATGTGCTAGTCATTTCCGACTCTAGGGGCCGGTGCTCATCTCCGTTTCAAAGCTGAAGAGACAGCGCTGTCTGAAGACATCTCCATGGTCATGTGGCCGGCATGACTAAAGCACGGAATGCTGTTACCTTCCCACCAAAGGTGTTCCCTATTTTTTCTACTTGCATTTTTACGTCCTTTCGAAACTGCTAGGTTGACAGAATCTGGGACAAATAATGGGAGATCACCCCATTACACAGCACCAGGGATTTGAACCACTGAACTGCCGACCTTCCAATTGACAAGCTCAGTTGCCTTACCCTCTGAGCCACCATGTCTTATTAATAGTCAGCACTAAATTGATGGCACCTCCTCCTCCCAATGGCAATGACAAAAGAACTACTTTGGGGGTCACTTTTTGACAATGAGAAAATCAACCTTAATGCCTTAGGACCAAATTTGCTGGGGATTTTGTATCCGAGAGATATACCGGTAGGACAATTTTTTCAATGAGGAAAGGCAGAAAGCTATATTTATCTAAGAATGTATCTAAAAGTATTGTTACTGCCCTCAAAAGTAAACTGGATAAAAAAAATTAAAGTCAGGAAAAACTCCTGTGCAATGTCCACTTTTTTGAGATCTCTGGAGATTGAGTCATTGATCCCAATCTGCCTCTGCCAACACTTTTCTCACAGACACACCAACTTTCCTCACGCAGAGAAACCCAAAACCAATATAAAACCCTCCTGAAACTGAAGCAGCAAAAGGACAGCCAGTTTGTTGGGGGTGTATAGTTGCGGAATTGTGTGTAAGGTCTCAGTGAGACTGTTTCTGGGCTGCTAGCACAAAGCAGGAACGACACTACAACATAGTGTGTGATAAAACCAAAATGTATTTACAAAACTATTTACAGTTAAACAAACACTGTAATGTAATCTTACATTCAGATACATTAGACCAACCTGCATAGTTGGCTAGTTGACACTGACCTGGTTAAAGGGCAGTGCAATAGCTGTGGAGAACAGTATACACATCGGCTCACCATCGTAGCCGGTGTCAACTGTCTCGCAGACCGTTCTGGCTCTGCGACTTAAGTAGAGCTCTCTGCAATTAGTTAATTGCAGCAGCCACTCCCTTGCAGTACCCTTAAAGAGGAACAGACCGTATTGCATACATCCAATACCTAACAGAAGCACAAACCAAAACAAAGACTACCTTATGCTCAGCTCCCAGAAATTACATAAATAGATTTGTCTTGCATTCTTGGCAACAGTACAGAAGGGTTTTGCCACTGTCTTTTTTTTAGGATGCTTTTTTGACTTCCTTATGTAGACTATATTATATCTTGGGTTCCCTGGTATGAGTCTCTCATCTGAGTGGCACAAAGGTCCAGCTCCTTTTCAGTTTTTTTTTCCTTTCATCCAAGGTCATCTTCATTCCAGAAGACAGAGGAGGGAATGAAAGATTTGGGCTGGGAAGATGCAGAGCAAACGGTTATCCATGATTTCTTACTGTGCATCTCATCCATCGCAATACTTATCTATAAATTATGTAGTATTTTTCCCTAGCAGCTGAGCCACTCTTTTGTAGTTTTATAAATTTCTAGTTTAAAGCTAATGACACAAAATAATTAACTTCTACCCCCAACCCCACTTTGTAATTATATTAATTACCCATGTGGATGCTGCTAGTAAAAAGTGGAGACAGGTGGACTGGACTTTAAAAATTAAGATATTCAGTACTGGTATGGTCAACCATTTATATTAACAATTAACAATAAGTTAATATTAATGTATTAATATATTAAGCAATATATTGAAATCACATAAATGTGATTTAATGGTTTAATTGGAATTTTGTTTCAGAAAACATAATTAAGAAACAATGGTGGTTCCTTTTTTAAATTATAAGGACTTGGACATGAGAAAATTAAACATAAGCCCTCTGTACAACTAATTATGGTTCTTATTTGTGATTGACATCTGGGTTGAAATTATAAGTAATTCTACTTTAAAAATAAAAGCAATTAAAGTGTGTAACACATTCTTGAATAAATATGTGAATCTTGGATTGTAAATCTCTATTTTTTATTATAATATGTATTAAGATATCTTATACTTTAATTGATTCTACAAATAATGGAAAAAGATTTCAATATTTATTCTGCATATGGATTTGCATGATTGACAGTTTTCACTGTTTGTGCATGAAAAATATTTTTGCTTTCCTTAAATCTTTTAGACAGACATAGTCACAGAATACCTCAACAATGTAATATAAATTTATGTTACAGTGAACTGTTGTAAAATGGGGTTGGGGTGTAGTTTAGGCACAAGTATTTTGTAGAAGAAAATTTATAGTATATCAGGAGTATTATTAATTTATCTTTTAAGTTATGTTTTCAAATTTGGGAGAGTAATAGGCAAAAAAAATCAGTGCATGCATATCATCAACATTTTTCTACATGAAGATCAAATATTCCCTGTCTTTTTATTTCAAATATTATGAGGAATGTAGAGTAACTGAACTTCTGTA
The DNA here is from genome assembly GCA_032468135.1 of Calamaria suluensis. Lineage (NCBI taxonomy): Eukaryota > Metazoa > Chordata > Lepidosauria > Squamata > Calamariidae > Calamaria > Calamaria suluensis. The sequence continues at coordinate 150,626 of JANHFP010001606.1, forward strand.
TGAATCTTTACTGGAATAGGGTTTCCTATTCTCATAGAACCATGGCAACAGGATTACTACCAACAATAAAGTCTGTCTAACATTTATTCTGGGTTGGGGGAGAAATCTGATTCATTTTTGCATATTTAAGAGGTGGCTAGGATTCTTGGCTTTTCATTTATTTTAATGGCAAAAGCAATCCATGTTGCTCAACTGCATGGAGCATTCCACTGTGGCTGCTTCTGCTTTCCAAAACTTCCTGAATTGATTATATAGCCATTCATCATTATGGAAACCGGAAATCCCTTCAGGAGAGCAGCACAAAGCTGTGAGCACTTGGAGTATTTCTGCTGTGGAAAAAGAGAATGTTAAGAACTCTAGCCACTTTACATTCACAGAAGTAAACCATCCCATATGCATCTCAATGGAGCTCAAAATTTTTAACTCTCATAACTTTCCAATTGTTTTTTTTTTAAATATGAAGCAGAGATTTGCCTTGTAAGCAAAAGAAATTGGTCATACTCACACATTTCTAGGTCTAACTTCATACAGTTTTATAAGATCACACTTGATCTTTATTAACCTAATCTTGTCCAGTCAGTCTGACCAGATCTGACATTTTGTTTCACAACTTACTCAGTTTGTTTTCACTTTTAAATCAGCATGTCTTTATCTAGTATTTTTACATTAACTTTGAGAAATGTATTATATTTTCTTTTTCCATATGTGACATTTTCTACTATTGAGATCTCTGAGTGTTATATTAATGAGATCTGATTTCAGATGAAGAATATCATTTTGTTTTAAATCTCAAGTTTTTAGTTTTTTTAAGCGCTTAAAAAACAAAAGGCTCTTTCCAATTAATAGAGTAACATGGGTTAGCACGAATTTAAGTTTCTTGACATTGATCAGAGAATAATTATTTTCCTCTTCCTGTTACACTGTACACCATGCATTCGTTTTTAAACAAACTCTTCGGGTTTGTTTGTTTTTTCAGTTGTGTATGAAGTACCCTGGCTGATCATTCTCCATCTGCCCTGGAACCTATATAGGAAAAAAATAGAGTCCAGACAAAAATGTTAGCCAGAACTACAGTGATAATACCTGTAGTGTTGACAGGTTTCACATATGAGGTTAAGCCTGTATAGAATTGAGTAAGTGAAAGGAAGTCAGTAATATAGACCATACAGTTGTTGAAAATGAAATTAGGGAAATGGGCAGTTTTGAAATTGGATGGATGGATGGATGGATGATTGTAAGCTCAAAATGAAAGAATTGAGGTAGGAGGAAAATGACAGGTAAAGTCCAAGTCAAATTGGCTGAACGTATTTCTGAGCTCTAAGAAGCAAGAGTAAGTTTGAAGTGGATTATAAATAATTATTTCTATATATAGAAACAAGAAATGATGTGGAGATTCCAAAAATTATAGCAAATAGGGCAAAGACAGCAGAATGTAGACATTAAATTGATTTCCTACTAACAACTCATCAAACATGATTTGGGTTGCAAGTTCAGAAAGTAGATCTAAGTACTATTTACATTTGCTAATATACCTCAGAATACAAAACTACAACAGCGTAGGCCACTTTATTAAAACTATATTTTTTAACAATGTAGAAAAGCTTAAAAGCTAAGAGCATATCTTCACTGCAGGATTATGTAATTTGTTACAAACAGTTAAAGATAAGACACAGAACATATTGAAATACTGTTTCCAGACAGAACCAGGAAAAATGAAACTTGAATCTCAAAGGGGCAATGTTCAGCTGTGCACATTCAATAGCATAGGTCCATGATGGCGAACCTATGGCACGGGTGCCACAGGTGGCATGCTGAGCCATATTGGTGGGCACGTGAGCACAGGGATGGAGTAATTGGAGGAGTGCATAGAATTATGGGTGGTGGGCACGCAGGTGACACCTCCCTGCCGTGCTCCCCCCGCTTTTGGCACTTGATGGCAAAAAGGTTAGCCATGACTGGCATAGGTTATGATTAGAGCATATCTGACCTACAGCCTTCATCCCTGTAACAGAAAGTAATGATGAGTCAGTGCTCATGATCAGATCTAAAATAAAGGATAAGCTCTACCTTGAACATACACCGGAAAGGTGATTCATATTTCTGGTGAACAGTACATGTGGTTGTCTCAAAGGTGCTTTTCAAAATGCATCTGAACTTTTCCCAGGGTGGGCGGGTTTCTTCTTGAAAATGTTTCACTTATTATCCAAGAAACCTCTTGGATAAGAAGCAAACTGAACTGAAGAAGCTTTTTGGATGAGAAGGGAAACATTTTCAAAGGGGAAAAAAACCTGAGAAAGTCCACTTGTCCTTTGAAATACACCTTTGAGACAACCATGACCTGGATGATTGAGATGATATGGGGTCCTCACATATGAGATGCACATGTGGTCCCCAAAAAGTTATTGGGAGTTTTCATTTCCTACCTAGGTTATTTTTCTACTATATTAGAAGAGAAAACACAGAAAGAATATGGGTATATTCTAAAGCAGCAATTTATAGAAAACAAGAAATTATGAAAGATTTGAAAATATAAAGATTATATTTTGCTAGATAAGAATATAACTTAGAAATAGAAGTGGAAATCTAAGCTTATACTTGACTCCCAAGTATAACAACATGAGACTTTTATTGTCACTGTTAGTTGCGAAGTTGTGTCCAACCCATCGCAACCCCATGGACAATGTTTCTCCAGGCCTTCCCGTCCTCTACCGTCCTCTGGAGTCCACTTAAGCTCACACCCACTGCTTCAGTGACTCCATCCAGCCACTTCGTTCTCTGTTGTCCCCTTCTTGTTTTGCCCTCAATCTTTCCCAGCATTTGAGTCTCATCTTCAGGATGAGTCAGTCCTAGAGGAGTTCCAAAAAGCAGTCAGGGTTGATCTCCTCTAGGACTTACTTGTTTGATCACCTTGCAGTCTAAAGGACTCACAGGAGTCTTCTCCAGCACCATAGTTCAAAGGCCTCAATTCTTTGGTGCTCAGCCGTTCTTATGGTCCAACTTTCACAGCCATACCTTGTAACTGTGAAAACATGACTATACACACTTTTATTGGCAGGGTGATGTCTTTGCTTTTTAGTATGACTGTCTATCTTAATGTATACCTTAATGGTATATTTGTATCAGGGGTGAAATGCTACCAGTTCGGACCAGTTCGGTAGAACCAGTAGCAGAGATTGGGGCTGGTTCGCAGAACCGGTAGCGATCGCTGGCTGGCTATGCCCCCAAACTGATCTGCAGCCCTGCCATGCTTGTCTGTCTTCTGCGCTGCCTTCCTGGTGTCCCCATGGCCAGCTTGTGAAGGCAGGCAAGTGAAAGACAACACAGAAGGCAGGCAAGCACGGCGGCACGGCTGTGGGAAAGGGAGACAACAACCTAATTCCTTCCCCTCTGCCATGCTTGCCTGCCTTCTGAGCTTCCATTTTCTGCAGCATTTCCCTCCCCTCCTTGGATTGCTCTGCAGGGTAGGTCTGCCTTTGCAGAAACCAGGCGGGCAGTTTGTACAGAGGATTAGTGGGGGGGATTCACAACCCTCCAGGCTGGAGAGTGGTGCAAGAGAATGCTCCGAAATCAGCTTGGACAGAATGACGTGAGTGAGTGACATGCATGATGTCAACTTGGCCACACCCAAGCCACGCCCACAAAACTGGTGGCAACAATTTTTAGATTTCACCCTTGCTTCCAAGGTATCTTCCAATTATATTGTCCTGTTATTCTGTTAATTTTAATGCAACATAATCTATTTTAAACTCTGTGTTTGAATGATGATTCCTAAAGAGACTCAGCAGAAGATGATGTGCTATTCTAGAACAATATTTAGCAATATATCAGGAGGACTTGTATGTTTCTTCATATTCAACTTGTTTTTAACCTACTCTTTTTTATTTTTCAATTTGATAAATCTTAATCTTTTTTTAAGTGAATAAAGCAATAAGCTATGTTCAGTGAAACTTTTTGAAGAAATTATTTCCAATGATAAAGTAATTGTCAGGGGATAATATTGTAGATACCATTTAATTGAAGAACTTTTTCTTGATTAATCACAGAAAGGTAACCAATTAATCAAGTAATTAATTGATTGCATTTGCATAAGGATAAAAACATTAAGTTCTATCCACAGGTCAACTTTGTCTTCCCTCTAGATATTGTGAAAAAACAAAATTGTTCTCTGCCATGAAAGATTTTTGAGGGCTGGGGAATTCTTCTGGGGCAGAAGGGGCTCATAAAGGAAATAGTGAAAAGAAATCCTATCACAGAAATGAATATCTACTTTTATAAAGTTTGATTGAACCTGTAATTTTGGCAAGAAATACATTCTGATTAACTCTGCAAAACTATATGTATCCTTCCTATTTAGAAGAAAGAAGGGATTCACGGAGATAAAGCACTGTTCCTTTTCTATCCATTATAAAGGCTCATTCTGAGAATACAATACTGTATGACTATCCCAGAGGAATATGCATATTTACTAGAAAGTTATAGTGGAAGAAGCAAACTTAAGTCGATTGGCAATGGGAAGTATAGTATTGTTGTAGAACTGTTCCATCAATGTCAGAAGTCCACACCCATGTCTAGTCTATCTGGCACTATGTGAAGTGTTCTTTAAATATTGCCTCTCAAGTGGAGCAACACTTGAACATCATCGGCATTGACAAAATCTGTATCAGTCAATTGCAAAAGGCAGCTTTACATGGAAAAGCTTACATCCTGCCACCATACCTTTTAACACCATCAAATCTCCACATTACTTATCCCAGGTCCTTGGGAAGGACTCAATGGAGGGACAAATCCAGTTTGAAAATCTGACTGATTGTGCAACAAACCATAAGAAGAAGAATCTTTGTTACTAACAAAATTTGTTTAACAAAATGTGATGCCTTCCAGATGGGCTGAGACTGCAATTCCCAGAAGTCTCAGCTAGCATATGCAAAACTGTCTTGGAATTATGGATAATAGCAATCCCCAAATATATTAAGGTTATCAGGTTTGGGGAAAAAAACACCAATATACAGGAATCAAAGACTTCTTCCATTTGTTTTATTCTCCTAAAACCTGTACAAAGCTTGTCAGTTATCTTGTTGCCCTGAGGATTAAACTCTTAGAACTCCTATTCTAAACCTGATGCCCTCCAGATGTGCTAGATTTCAGCTCATACAATATCTAGCTAGGACGATAGGCGAAATATGTCAGCATGTAATTCAAGACATCTTTGAGACATCAGATTGGAGGGAGATTATGCTCTAAAAGACTTGATACCAAACTTGTGTTTGGATAAATATGTAAGGGGATTGAAAGAGCCCTCCTGGATCAGGACAAGCTTAGTCTATTACAATTTCAGCTTCATCACAAAAATGCCTCTGTGAAACTCTTAAGTGGGACATATTGGCCATGTACTGTTGGTACTCAAGATTGGCACTCAAGATCGAGAGATGTTCCATTCTGCTTTCACAAGGCATTCAGGTTCATCTTTCAAAAATATGTTTACTCCTGTTTGAATGCCAGCTAGGCTGCTTTGTAGTGATCATTTTCAAAACTTTCCTCCCAAAGCTGTGGATAGGGAAATTGGATGGATAATTATGCTAAATTTATCCATGGGAAAGGGAAATTCTCTGACAATTTCTCAAGGACAAGCCAATTTTAGCAACAGCCCTAAGAGGCTCATGAGAAATATTTCTTTGGGATTTGACTTAAATGGAAAAATTCAGGAAGGCTACAGGTGACTGGAGAGATTCAGGAGATTCATAGGGAGCCCTTGACCACTTAGTAAGTAATGCCACTTCTTTAAAAAGGAGGAATTATCTTCTTTAGAAGAGTAATTTTCTAAGCCAATTCTTCCTAAATTGAATGAGAAGTAGAAGGGGAAAAATCAAGAACATTTATCTTCCTGCCACTACTTAGATACATTCATAGAGCAACTTTTAAAAGGGCTTTTTAACTGATATTTAGGCTCCAGGAGCTTGAAAGCAATTGCTTGCACATCAGTTTCTTGCAAGACATAGTAATCTATCCCTGTGTGAATGGATATGTAGTTTCAGATCTGCCAGCCATCCCATTATATTCATGATTTGGCATATCCATTTGTTCTCCCTGTCAGAAATATGTTGTAGGAACCAATTCTAATCTTATTAAGGGAGTAATAGTTTCTCCACTTGTCCGAAAAGGAACAGGAGCAGAACGCTGAAGTAATCAGTTTTATAAGGTCCACTCACCATGTCCAGATCGTTCTTTTCTTGTCATTAACTGAATATGGGTTTAAAAAGAGATCTAATGCAAGGGGAAAAAAATAGAAATAAACCAAGAAAGTTGTTGCTGTGGGAGCCAGAGTTGACCGAAGATAATTTCCATGGTCATGTGGCCAACTGAGGTGCATGGAATGCCATTACCTTCTCATTGAAATGGTACCTATTTATCTACTTGCATCTGCATGCTTTCAAATGGGCAGGAGGTGGGGCAATTAATGGAAGCTCACTGCATCATGCAGTGTTTGGGTCTCAAACCTGGTTTGGAATCTCCCTCCCTCCCTCTATCTGCCTACTTGTCTGTTTCTAATTGTATATAACAAAAAGAAGAAATTTAACAAACATAAATACATTCATTACTATTGGGTTTTAAAAGTAATATTTCAAGTTTACCTCCCAGGATTCTGTGGCTAAAAAAACAAAACAAAACAAAGCAAAACTATCATTTCTCCAATTTTACTCTAGTGCATACATATTGTACACAAAAGCAATTTTAAGATCCAATAATCTAGGCACTGTTTAAGCAGCTTATTTTATGCTGATGGAGGTCTAGAGTTCAGGTGTGGTTCCATGCAAAATGATTTGCATATGAAAGACTCACCCATGCCTTTAATAATCCTTCCTTATTATAATTCTAAATACCTAGGGAAGGAAGAAGCATTGTAAAGATAAGAGAAGGAGGTTCACAGAAAGGGAAGTTGTGGGGGGAGCAAGATGCAACGTTTTGACACTTTGTTCTTTTGCTCTTGGGTATCTTTCAGTTGCTGAGTAAGTTTTCCATTTGATCCAGGATTTGTGTGGACCTCAGCTGCTGTTGTTGGCATCTATTGAACAGGGGTGTGTGAACTCACCCAACCTTTCCTCATCTCGAAAGGTTTATTGTAATTGGAGGGTTATTAAAATTCCACCTAAGCTGAAATAGTTAGTACAAAAGACCAAACTTCGTGCAACCAGCTGAGAATACCCTTGAATAAAGGCTGCCTCTTTCAGCTTGTTAGGGCCTGATCCTCTGTTCTGGCTAAATCTACATTATTGTACACTGAGTGGCCTTTTACTTGCTCTCATTTTCTTAGCCAGAAGCAATGCTAGGTAGGGCAGCAGGGAACCAGTCAAGTTAGATTCGCTCATGCCTTTCCTCTGAATAAGTAGGGAAGTCTGTGTGCGTGCGGAGAGGGGCATGCGCCCTTAGACTATTTGATGCACAGCAAAGTAAACAGACAGTGACATGTTTGTAGACAAACTGTCATAGAGCAGATGATTTACAGCCACAAAATTATTTCTGATTTGCAGGCATGGATCAGGAGAAGGCTGCCAGCTTCAGCAGCTGGCCACATTTCTGTGGGAACGAGGCAACCATTAAAAGCACCACACTCCCTCTCTCCCTACTGTAATGCAATACCAAAGCTTGCATCCCTTAGTAAATCTTTCTAACGTATCAGAGCAAAGAGAGAGGCCGATGTAATTTGCATACTACAAACAAGGTGGGTGGTTTGAACATTTTTATTTTGGGGACCAATATTATGTTATTCTGGTTATTCATTGATAAGCCTTGAACACATGGAACAGAGCAATGTAAAAATTAATGTAAGAAAAAAATGTAAGAAAAAAAAGATCAACATTGCAAAGATCTTTAAATATCTCCCAATGTAAACCGAAGCAGGTGACTGGATATTTTCCAGCTCCACTATAATCTTCAACATCCAATACAAAGAGCAGCACATTCATTTCTAAAGCTAAATTAAAATGAAGGACATCCAGTTCTCTTCCTTTCTAGTTTGCTTCCCTAAAAAAATATGTATACAGAAATAAACGGGAGAAGTAAATTAACATTCTTTGTTTTCGTGTTTGCTCTTCTCTGTTTATGAAAAAAATATATCCCCGAAACAGAAGTGAGACATTGAATTGCTGCATTCAAGTGAACTGCACATATTTGTGGTGGAAGAACATTATCCAGATTACTTACTAAGTGTGCATACCTAAGCATAAAACATCTAAGAAATCTAAGTGGTCTGTTAAAAATGCATCTTCTTGCTGGCACCTCCTTCCGAAAAGGAGTAGCAGTAAAACCTCTCATCTGTCATTTGTAAACAATTTTAAATGTCTTAGTGAGGCTTCTGATTGCAGGACATACCACACTTCAAACATCTGCAAACCACAAAATGTGCCAAAGTTTCATGATACATTCATTTATGGTTAATTAACTAGAATGGAACCAGACCGATTTGTAAACCATGGCAAGAAGTTGTGCAGTTTTGGCTGCTTGCTGAAGGCTCTAACAGCTCTATGTGGGACATTAGATCAGTAAATTTGCAATTTGATCATTTTTATGACCACGCATGAATATACTAATGAGATCACTGTCTGTATATGATTCTCTAAACTGTGATTAAGAGAATTGTAAACTATAGAAACCTGACTGTTTCATCTTTTACCCGTGTCTTGTTTTACCTGTCCTTTTATATATAGGCTATAATTGTACACAAACTGGCAAAGTATGTTATGATCCTAAACCACATTGCAGATCAATATTACATGATCCCAACAAATCTGATGCTAGTCTCAACCACTGAACCCACTTATATATGCTCTACTGTTCTTGGCTTCCCTTCCAGAACTATTTTTAGTTTACCAATCATATGGTATGTTGTTAATGTTCATAAAATATACATTACATTAGATCATTGGTATATGTATTTTGTATTTCTTTTTACCATGTTTTAAACTAGGGATTGCATTAGAACTATAAGGTAAAGGTAAAAGTTACTCCTGCATATGTGTGCTACTCATTGCCAAATCTAGGGGGTGGTGCTCATCTCCATTTCAAAGCCAAAGAGCCAGCACTGTCTGAAGACATCTCCGTGGTCATGTGGATGGCATGACTAAATGCCAAAAGTGCATGGAACACTGTAACATTCCCTATTTTTCTACTTGCATTTTTTACATGCTTTTGAACTGCTAGGTTGGCAGAAGCTGGGACAAGTAAGAGGAGCTCATCCCGTTACACACACTAGGGCCGTGATGGTGAACCTATGGCACGAGTGCCACTGGTGGCACTTGGAGTCATATTTGCAGGCACACAAGCATTGCCTTCGCTCAGCTCCAGCTTGCATGTGTGCGCCAGCCTGCTGATTTTTGGGCCTTCCGGGGGCCCCAGAAGTCAGCAAACGGACCATTTCTGGCCTCCAGAAGGCCTCCTGTGTCTGGGGAAAGTCATTTTAGCCCTCCCAGGTGCCTAGAAAGGCTCTGGAGCCTGGGGAGAGAGAAAAACAGGCCTACTAGGCCCACCTTGCTATCACATGCCAAAAGCAGGGGGAGCATGGGGGGTCATGTGCGCATGCATGGGGGGACAAGGGGCATTGAATTACGAGTGTGAGCACACACATGCATAACCCCCCCCCCCCATGCTCCCCCACGTTTGGTACGGGATGGCAAAAAGGTTAGCCATCACTGCACTAGGGATTCAAACCGCTGAACTGCCAACTTTTCTTAGCCTCTGAGCCACCACGTCCCTATATTAGAACTATAGCAAAGTTGTACTCCTTCTTTCCAGTAATGAGCCAGGTTCCTATCAGAACAGCAGGTACACCAGATTTATTCCTTCTTCCTTTCTCCATTAAAGAAAAACATGGAAAAGATATTAGCATCGATCCAAAGAAACTTGCTATCTCAGATGATAGGCAGGCCCTGTACAGAAGGTACTTTCCAGTCTATGTACAGAAGAATGGGTGGCTGAATTTTAACTTTGGTCATGTTATATTATGCTGCATAAACTTAAATGTCACAAAAGACTTAAGGTGCAAAAGACAAAATGAAAATAATAGAGAAGTAAAAAACTTGATGAAAAAGAATTTTAGTAATGCATCCTTCCCATTCTTTCCCCCTAACATATAATGCTATATGCTAGTATTCATTATTAAGCATTTTAACTTCAGCACTGGTGAAACATTGCACCTGGTGCTAGCAAAGATGTTGAATGGACTATGGATCTGTCACAATTGCATCTAGAACAGAAGTCTGGTTAGGAATTGCTATGTATCCTGCTCCAGCATATTAGGCTATAAACACTACAGTAATATTGAGATAGAATTATTTTACAAAGTGAACAATTCCTTGTGTATTGGATTTTGAACCTGGGCCTAGATGCTGTAGGGCAAGGCAAGAGGACTGAAAGATGATGTAACCATAGCAAGATCAATTATGCAACTTAGAAACATGTGTGGGATGTCACAATATAAATACATAATGGCAGCATTTACTGCATGTGCCAACATAGTGATACATAGTGTAGCGTGCCAATGTAATGATACACATTGTGGTGTGCCAACATGATGATGTACATGCACCAACATAATACTGCATATTTGGGCACTACCATGTGTAGGAAGAAATGTCCATCTGGATTCGGTTTCAAGTGGAGAGAAAGACACTGGGAACATGAAGGCTGCTTGGAAGGATGGTTTAATGGTGAAGCAGAACCACCAAGCATGTGTGATTCTGGGTAGCTGACTACATGGAGTGGAGATATTTATTTATTTATTTATTTGTTTATTAGATTTATACCCCGTTCCATCTCACTGGGACTCGAGGCGGCCTACAGCAAAATAAAATCAACAATATATATACAATTAAGAAGGAATTAAATAATGTGCTGTAATTCTAAAATTTATAAATTTTAAAAGCTAAAAATCTAAGTC
>JANHFP010001608.1:5182-17901 GCA_032468135.1 Calamaria suluensis
AAAATTTTAAATATTTTGAAACTTTTTAAATAATTAGCCATCAAATATTTCGTTTTAAATTTTAATATTAATGTGATCTGTTGTTTACTTTTAAATGGCTGTAAACCGCCCTGAGTTCACGGAGAGGGGCAGTATATAAGTGTGAGTTAATAAATAAAAATAAATAAATAAAATATCAAAATAGATATTTAACAAAGAACATTGTGACCCATCAGGCTTGATCAGCATGAAAACTGAACCAATTACTTAGTGGATGACAGAAAAAGTTCTTTGAAGAAGACAGCTTGAAAATCAGTTCTATGGATATTCTGTATAATATTTCTTGAAGTTCTGTCGATTCTTGACACATCCTTAATAGACAGGCCTTTTATATATTTCCTGAGGGGGAAATCTTACTTTCAATTTATCCAAGGCAGTTATCAGCAGAGAACAATTGCTGAGAAAATATCAAGCAAATGCAAACATCTTGCCTATACTTTAATGAACTGTAATATAGTGGGATATCTAAATTACTGTTCAGTAGCAAGGGTGATACTATTAATGTCAGAAGGCAAGTGGACAGGAAGGGATTTAAAGAGTCTTCTTAGGTTGAATGGACCAAGTTGTAAGTAAAATAATACAATAAAAATTCTAAAAGCAAAGTTGGAAGAACCAGAGGGAAAAAAGAATAGCAAAATAGTGTTATCTATGTTGCACCTTGGCTCTAATAGGTCAGGAGACATTTGCTCAGCTCTGCCAAGTTACAGCAAGCCCAGATTTTCACCTGATGAAGACATAGCTGATGTTAATTTAGGGCAGTAATGGCCCAGATGCAGTTATCAAGTTTTAGTTTGCTCAGCATTTCTTTTAGGCAAGACATTCTCAGCAGCTAAACATTTTAAATGAAGAAACTGTTGATTGGAAACAGCTCGATCTCTCTAAATAAGTTTAACTAAGTCATTCTGAACAACAGGAATAGTTTGTCGGAAGCTCTGATGATACTTTTCACACTATTTAGGCAGATTAACTTAATACACAGTGTGAGGAGCAGTGATGGCGAACCTTTTAGAGACCGAGTACCCAAACTGCAACCCAAAATCCACTTATTTATCAATAAAAAAGAAAAAAACCTTTTGTAATATCATTTCTCTTTCCCTCCCTTTCTCTATTCCCCTCTATTTCACTCTCTCTTGCCCTCCCTCTCCTTCAATTTCCCTCCCCCTTTCTCTCACTCTCTCCCTCCCTTTGTCAGCTGTTCCGGACCAGTCGAAACAATAAGGACAGCTCTTTTTGTGATAGAAGGTCCTTTTATTCGAACTGGAATCGATGAAACAAGCTACAAACGAAAACTGGTTTCAAGCCAACTCTGGCAGTACAACCATAGTGGGATTTAAATACCCGCGGGGATCCATCTTCAGCCAGTCACCAGCAGTCCTCTTTAGCCAATCGGTGGGGCTATCCTCTATAGCCAATCGGTGAGAGTTATCCTCCATTGAACCTCAAATCAGCAACGCACTACCATCCCCATGCAATTACAAACACGGATTCCATTGAACCACCATTATACATCAAACAAAATACAGAACCAAACTGACGCCTCACTAATCCCATCACCTCACAGTGACCTCACTCGATGCTTCACCCCAGGTAAGTGAACATTATACTGAAGATCCACAGCTGTCAAGAAGGGATCTTGACACCCTCTTGCTCTTGCTCTTTCCCTCCCTTTCTCTCTCTTTCCCTCCCTCTCTCTCTCTTTCCCTCCCCCCTGGGTGCTGGGTGGGGGAGGGGGAACTGGTGCTGGGTGGTGGGAACCTCATGGTGGAGAGCCAAACACCAGCTGGCCAGCAGGGAGGTGGGGCATCACAACACTGGCAGCTCTGCAGGAAAACCAACTGACATCCGGGAGGTGACAGGGAGCCAACAACGACGCAGGGTCACCTTGTGGCTTCTGGTTGTAATGGACTCCAGGAGGAGGGGACTCTGTCTCCCCCATTGGGAAGCATGATAAATTTCACTGTGCTATGCAAGTAGCTGCAAGAACAGTGGGCAGGCCATGGAGGTACCAACAGCAAATGTACTGCGAGAATGCTTTTTTGCACAAAGGCAAGTAAAGTGGTGCTTCGCTCCTGCACTAAGGCTCCGGCTATCATCACCACCACAACAGGGCAACAGCTCTTTCATCCATTGCCATGAGAGGGCAACAGGGAGCTGCAGCAGAGGGATGAAAGAGCCTCAAACGGCTCTGGAGCCCCAGGTTGCTGACACCAACCCCAAGCATTTCTTTGCCTACCTGATTTCCAGGTCTGTCACGTTTCTCTGTTACATTTCTCATGTGCACGGAAAAGAGTTTGTGGAACTAAAAAGAAAAAAGTTCACTCAGTCGATTCCAACTTTGCGATATCTTTTTATTTCATAAGAAGTTGGAATTGATTTGTTTTTTACTCCCACAAACTTTTGTTTCCCTGCAAATGATGGCGAGAAATGTGATGGAGCTGGACTGGGGTGATGGCCTGCATGCTCACAGAGAAGGCTCTGAGTGCCACCTCTGGCACTCATGCCATAGGTTCACCACCCCTGGTGTAGAGTGTGTCTCCCTGTAGTGGGAATTCGAATAAAAATAGTAGATACCGCAAGACTGTCTATGTTGCCAGACTTTACAGCAGAATGAAATGAGTGGATACTAAGCTTTGTAAGTGAGGCATTCCTCCATACAATTTTTATTTATTTATTTCACATCCTTAGTTCTTTCAAATAATTCAAATGCATTTGCTGTTATTTCCACAAGCATCTACGAGACGCTTGCCTGAATGATAAGGGCTTTCGATCATAATCCATATCCTAACCCACATTGATTGTTCTATGCATGTTGGCAAGATAGATTTTTCCTTCAAAACAGATTGATACACATACAGGTGAGTGGATAACCTGATTGTGTATTTTATTATGTCCCAATCTTTTATTGGTGAAGATAAATTCACATTCAAATAAGAAAATGAAACACTACCATCCATATACTTTAGGGTTATGATCTGAGCTGCAAAATCCCAACGAGGGGGCAGTGAATAGACATATTTATATCAGTTAGTTGCCACCCAGCAGGCATTCAGATTTATTACCCTGAGGTAGTTTGCTTGTTTGTTATTTTTGCAGCTAGATAAAAAAAATGCAGGGTTTTTAATGTAACACTAAACACTACTACTTTTCCTACAGAGTTTGCTTGTCTCCAATTGTGTCTCCAAAAAACCTTGATGATGATGATGATGATGATGATGATGATGATGATGATGATGATGATGATGATGATGATGATGATGATGGGGCCATTTTAATGTGATGAAGAAAACTCTGCAATGGGCAAAATGTTTTGAGATAAAAGTTTAAGATTAATTCTTTCATGGTTTTCACGTGGGACAAATTTAGGCTTTTCATTCCAACCACTGATAGTATGAAAGCCAATGTTCACCTTTGTGGGTTTTTTTTTTCCTTTTAAACCATGGAGAGGCTGTATATCAGAGGTGTTGAATCCTCAACATACGATTCCTTCGCTCCCATTGGCTAAGACACAGCCTGTTTCTGAGCGGGAAAAGGCAAAGCCGCTATTGGACGCTGGCATCTGACAGCTCCTATAAACAAACTGTCAGAGGCTGTTCGCTGTTGTTGTTGCAGTGGATATCTATTCTGTTCCAGCTTGTTGTTGTTACTGATTAAAGAGCTGTTAGTTTAAGGTTCCACCTCAGCCTATCATTTCCCACTCAGCACTTGAACAGAGCAAGGGGTGTCAAACTCAAGGCCCGCGAGGTGTTTAGATCTGGCCCATAGGGCCGCCCTGGAAAAAGCAAAAGATCTGTTTTGCTGTTTCCAGGGTGGCTCTGTGGTGCCTCTGTCAGCGAAAACAGAGCTTGGGAGGGCTCCGGTTTTGGCCACAACAGCCTCCTGCAGACCTGTGCCAATGAAAACGGAGCTTGGAGGGGTTGCACAGAGGCTGATGTGGCTGAAAATGGGGCCCCGGGGGCTCCACGTGACTCCCCGAGCTCCGTTTTTGCTACCAGAGGGCTAAAAACTAAAAAAAAAAAAAAAACCTAAAAAAATGATGCTTTTTATAAGTGGAGTTTATTTACAGAAATAAGGGACTCTTCAAAGAGACTTCTCCTTCCTGGAACATCATGTGACACAGCAGAATCATATAGGCAGCACAGGAAAGAGCAAAGAAACTCCTGTTAAGAACATCCCCATATTGCCTTATACAAAGAACATATTCTAAACATTACAGAACTTTGAAGAGATCCCTTTCAGGCCCTTTGTGTACTTAAAGAAAAACTAAGTATAACAGGACATTGTGTCCAAAAGATTTTTTCTCCGATGGATTTCTTCTTTTGAAAGCAGCAAATCCACTGAACCAGAAAGATGGGTTGCCAATGTGGGACATAACCATAAAAACCCATTCTCAGCAAAGAACCTACTGCATATAAATAACATATTCAAATTCTAATTTATTCTAACTTATGGATTCTCTGTGTTATGTTACAACTGGTTCTGTTTATGGCTAAAGGACCATCTATCTATCTATATCTTCTACATAAATAAAAATGTAAATGTTCGTTTGT
This sequence comes from Calamaria suluensis, assembly GCA_032468135.1. NCBI lineage: Eukaryota > Metazoa > Chordata > Lepidosauria > Squamata > Calamariidae > Calamaria > Calamaria suluensis. Next base: position 9,769 of record JANHFP010001608.1, read on the forward strand.
TCAAAATCTTAAATCTCCAAAAGTTCTTCACTGATTGCTTTGAAATTTTGACACAACGTTGCATTCGAATACACAAGTGTTTTTATATACCTACTATTATATAGATGTCACACCTGTGACAGGTAAAAACAAAATTACAACAATTAATTGTTAGGGGTAGGGGTAGGGTTTAGGGTTAGGATTTTGGGTTAGGGTTTCGGGTTAGGGTTTTTAGAATTGTCAGAGTTTTAGGGTTATTGGAATCGTGCGCTTTCTCTTTTCTTTCTTTTCCATTTCACCAGACTGAGCCACAGCAATGGGTGGCTGGGTACACCTAGTGTTTAAATAAGTCCGAGAAGTTAGCCCTACTGGAATTCTCAGATCAATCTGCAGCCTTCATCAGATAAAGGCAGCCAAAACGGTGTTTAAAGGCTTTATAAGCAGTGTTCAGTTTAAATGTCCTGAACATCCAACAGATAAATTTAATTGATTCACTGGTAGCAAAGGGACAGGCATTTGTCACTTAGCAAGTCTAATGCAGCTTTTAAGCAAAGTGGTTGGAGGCAGCAGTTCCGATAGACCTGGTTGTGGCCAGGACTGCAATGTGTCAGGCAAAGATACTTCTCCTGCCCTGCTGAACCCACCTCCAATTCCTCCTATTGGCCTCTGCTCCCCACCACCCTATCTGCCATTTTAGCCAACCTGGACTCCGCTTCCTATCCTTGCCTCCTCCCCTCCCTCTCAGCTGATCTTCAACATCTTCTTCCTCCTGCTATGATGAGGCACACCTGGCCAATGGAACCTTTGCAAAAAGGGACATCAGGGAAGCAAGTGTGTTGAAATATATGCTGCCACTCCACTTCCATGCAGTGGTCTACCAAGCACTCAAATGTTAATCACATGACTGTGGAGATGTAATTTTAAGGAGCAGTCATAACTTACCATTCATTCAGCACCACCATAACATTGAAAGATAACTGAACAAATGGTTTTGTATAACCAGCACTTAAAAAAAATAATTCATGCCATGAAAGACTCTAGTGATAAAAGCACAAACAGTAGATAGTTGTATAGTTATCTACAGTTAATGTGATTACTACCGATCTATATTAGTCTTCTCCGTTGTGGTGACAAAGGCACTATGGGAACTGAAATTCAGGTCATTTTGAGAGAATCAAGTTGACTTAGGCTCATCTACATAAATACTAAGCACAGTATACATGGGAATCAGGAGAACGTATAATTTATATGTTAGAATTACACACACAAGTTATGTATGTATGTATGTATGTATGTATGCATGCATGCATGTATGCATGTATGCATATAATTGCAAACATCATTCTTGAACTAATATTAATCTACTCATCTGGAGATAAATTCTGATGTTTATTATTTGTGGATTCTGGAGATGCAGGATGTTAAGAAATTGTCATTAAAAGTCTCCATTTTGTTTGAGATTCAACATATTTAATGAATCAATTGTTTTGTGATATGTCAACCAGAAATCTGGACACCTGCCAGTATTTTAAGAGCCTAACATTGATTAAAATGTGCCTCTAGACACATAGAAGAAAAAAAAAACCCTGGAAATGGCTTCTAATGCTATCAATTTTCCTCTTCCATACCAGAGCAGAAGTGTGATAAGAAACTAAAGAAGCTTACTCAGATTCAGATTTAACAATAGTCTACTTTAATGCTCTCCAGGCATTCTGGATTATAACGTAATTTTCCCCAACTCTAAAGCCCCTTCTTGCATTGTACATTGAGAACTAAATTTGTGTACGAGTTGAGAACATCTGACTTATGGACAACTCATTCTTACAAATGGGCTGCCTATTACTAAAAATGGCACATGGCATTTTACTTCCTTAAGTCAATGGAATACTGAAGCCACACATGTTGGCTCAAGGAAGAACACCGTCCGCCATTTTTAGTAATAAGCAGGTTTTTTTGTAAGTACAAGTCCCAACTTAACACATAAATTCAAGTTAAACACAGACTTGGGAATAGAACTTAACCCAAGTGCTTTGCTAAACAAAAGGACTCTGTAACCAAACAGGATGAGTACTAGAACAGCAGTTTACATAATAATGTTTGAGTGGTAGTACTATCAACATTTTCAGCAGGCCATCTTGTCCTGAATTGTTTGCTGGCATCAGATAGTCCAGATAGTGGACTGTATTTTGAGATGAAGGCAAATATACAAGTCCCAGGATAATGTTGCAGGATCCAATCTTGGTCGGTCACAGGACCAGAGAGTTAGTTCTTCTGAGCTGGAGCCCATTCGCAGGGAACTTCTCTCTCACCACATTCTGGTGTGAGAGAAGTTCCCTGAGGATGGGCTCCAGGAGGAATCTGAAAGCTCGGAAGACAAAACCTCTGGTCCTGGTGACTGACCCAAATTGGTTACTGTATCTTGAGAACCATTTGGCAATCATTCCACCAAAATTAATTATTCTCCATTTGAGTATATTGCTAATATCATTAGCGACATACTATACATGTACATACTATGTGAGGTAGATTTTTCATGAATATAGGAGAAATTCTCATTGCCAAATGGGTATGAACAGTCTATAGCAGTGATGGCTAACCTTTTTGCCATCACGTGCCAAATGTGGGGGGTGCCTGGATGGCATCGCACGTCCACGTGCCCACACCCATCATTCAATTCGCTCCAACCTCCCAGAGAGGCTCTGGAGCCTGGGGAAGAGTGAAAAATGGGCCTTCCCCGCATCCCCAGGCCAACCAGAAGCTGGAAACAGCCTGTTTCCCGACTTCTGGTGGGCCCGGAAGGCCCGAAAATCAACTGGCCAGTGCCCACATGGGCAACATTCATGTGCCCACTGATATGACACCATGTGCCACCTGTGGCACCATGCCATAGGTTCGCCATCATGGGTCTATAGTATTCTTAACCATTGCACAGTACCTGCATTTCAAAGAGGAGATATACTTTATCATGGTGTAAGTAGATTATTTGCTTAGGCATCAGAGTAAAAGTTTGATATATTATTGATCTTATAATACGTTATTACATTAAGCCATATATTGGGAGATAAATAAATTGCTCATGGACTCCAGCATTCTATTTACAGCACCTAAAACCTTATTTTCTTCTATGACCCGGATACTCCTACTGTGGTAGTAATACCGCCTGTGAAGTCTCACACTGCTCCTTAAAATGCTACTATTGAAAGAGGCAAGCATGTATTTACAAAGAGGCCACAGAAGCATCATAAATCCATGACTCAACCCTTATCTTTCCATTTCCAAGTGGAGCTTTTTTCCTTAGCACTTTACATACTATCATGCACTACCCATATTCTCTTCTAACTTTCCTTTCTTTACTTCCTTTGGAATTGTGCCTACCTCCCCCCCCCCCCCAATAGAAGAGATGAACTCAGTGGTAGGGATTATTTTGGGAGGCCAGAGGGGACAGTAGCAGTTAATCTTCTGGTAAACATGTCCTCTGACTGAATACACCCAGCAGGAAAGCCACTTTAGATAAGTGCCCATAGCATGTTCTCAAAACTGCAAACGTGCTTGCCATTCTCCCAAAGGTTGGAACCTGGGGTGCATGTCCTCCTAAGTATTTCAGGATTGAAAACTCCTCTTGAAAGTAGGTAATCTAAAAAACCAATTTCTGAGGATGGATGCTGTGTTATTACAGGCCAATTAACAGAGGTTCCAAAGAATCCCAGACTCTTATTGACAAAGATGCCACATGGCACATAAACGCTGGAGTAGAAGAGGTTTTCTCTTTTGATGTTCAGTCAAATAGTACCTATACATTTTTTTTGTCAATTTCTAAACATGAATTCATGGACCTTTGTGCCGCATGCTGATATTGACAATCCCATCATCAGTTACAATGCAGCAAGAAGGCAGCCATTCAGTCTTGGGAAAATTACTGCTATTTGAAAAAGGCAAGGTAGGGGGGAGAAATAGAATTAGGGATTTTTCCTTTCCCCCCCCCCCCATCATCAAAAGAGAAAGAGGAAAACAAAGAAGTCATGAAAAGAGCATTATGTTAAGTTGCTTCAGATAGAAAGAACCCAGGCTAATACATTTCATAATAATAATGAAAATCTATGTGTCTCTAATGTTGTGAAATAGGTAACTGATTGAAAGCCAGAGGGGAAAGTCTGCATTGAAATGGATTATATTCATTCAATAATCTATTCCCTTCCCAGAAGTAGAAAAAGCATTTTTCTTATGATGTCTTATTTTTTCTTTATTGACAAGTGATTTTCAAAGATGACTGTAATTAATACAAAGAATATTTTCTTCTTTTAGAAAAGTACAACTTTTGGTGTGTAAGAAAGAGTAAATGTAGTTGTACTGCTAATGCTGATTTATCTGAGCTTGGAGAATTTAAAGCTCAGGTTTAACATTTTACAGAACACCATAAATCTGCTTCTCTCATTACGTTTTCAGGGCCCCAAAGGGGTATGTACTGTTGCTTCTGATCCAGTTTCTTGCAGGGGAAGGAAAAAAGAATTACAGCTTAATGTAAAATTTATCAATAAATAATACCCACTCTTTTTAAAAAATCCCATTTTGAATTCTTACTTCCACTTTTCCCTACAAAATAGGAAGTTGTATCCAGCAAATAGACATCTTAGATGTGTTGTGTGGCTATATAGACCAAGTATCAAGAATTTGATATACTACAATTTTCTCCTGACTATGTGGGTTTGGTGCTGGAGAAGACTCCTGCGAGTCCCTTGGATTGCAAAGTGATCCAACCGGTCAGTCCTAGAGGAAATCAACCCTGAATGTTCTTTAGAAGGCCAAATCCTGAAAATGAAACTCAAATACTTTGGCCACCTAATGAAAAGGAAGGACTCACTGGAGAAGAACCTAATGCTGGGAAAGATTGAGGGCAAAAGAAGAAAGGGACAACAAAAAGCAAGGTGGCTGAATGGAGTCACTGAAGCACTAGGCGTGAGCTTAGGTGGACTCCAGAGGATGGTGGAGGACAGGAAGGCCTGGAGGAACCTTGTCCATGGGGTCAGACATGACTTTGCAACTAACAACAACAACATGAGCTCCAAAAGGACAAATAAACTTTACATGAGATAGCAATATTCTATGATAGAAAGCATGTGTTTTCTCTCTCACATTGGAGAAAAGGATAAAGTAATCCTTACAATCCTCCAGTTAGCTAAACAGACATGGAGAATAAAGAAGGAGCCCCCTCCTTGCTGTCTCTACTCATGTTTATCTCATAAAATTGGCCATTTGGTATAATCAAATGTACAAAAGTCAATGTTTCTTGATAGTATGGAGCAACTGGACCATGATGTTAATCCAGAACAGAAAAAAAGTATATCCTCAAGTATAGAAGTGAACATATCCTTCAAAAGTAATGCTGTGAAATCAACTTCAAACATGGGAAAGTTCCATCACTTTTTCTCATTAAAATACACCAATTAAATGAATGTCCATAATGTAAAATACATGATAAAAATCTAATTATTATAAAATATATGATTACCCAATTCATCTACTTTGGGTGGCATTTAACATAAGAACAACAATAAATCAAAGGAGGGAATTATACACTATATAAATACCACACATAAAATGGCAACCAAGCACATTTTTAGAAAAGCCCAATCAAAAAGGGATTCCTATTTAACTGGCTCCAAATGCCTGGGTGGAAAGTCAGATCTTAACAACTTTCCTGAAGGTGAGAAGACTTGGGGCCTGTATCTATTGGAGATCTTTCCAGAGAGCAGGGGCAATGACAGAAATGAGCAGGTCCCATTAAATGACAAGTTTTAGAGGAAAGAATGTGGAGCATTTGAGGTAGACAGATGTTCTTTGGAGACACAGTCCTTCAAGTGATCCAGTCCTATGCCATATAGCATTTTCAAGGAAATAACCAGCCCCTTGAATCACATACAGAAATATATTGGGAGTTGGAGTAGCTTGGGATATAGGAGTACTAACTGGTCATAAAGAAGCATACCCATAACTACCTGCTCTGTTGCACTCTGGACCAACTGAATGGTTCTTATTTTTGCACAATAAACTATGCATGTGCAAAATGTAACAACACTCTAAGCAGGAGTGTCAGATTCAATTTCATTGAGGGATGCATCAGGGTTGTGTTTGACCTCGGGGTCAGGGTGGGTGTGGCCAGGGTGGGCATGGCAAAATCAATGTCAGTTATGTCAGGGGCTCCTGTGGTGGCCTGAGCACTCAACCAACAAAAATGTGCTCCCGAGCTCCATTTTTGGCTGTGATGGTTTCCTGCAAATGTCTGCCAGTGAAAACGGAGCTCAGGAAGGCTATGTGCAGCTCTCCTAAGCTCTGTTTTCACTGTGGACTGGCCCTTCAATGTTCCCAGGGTGGCCCTGCAGACCAGATCTAAGCACCCCACGGGGTGGATCTGGCCCACGAGCCTTGAGTTTGGCACCCCGTCATAGAGTTTCCACATTGAAAGTTTATTTAGTTTTATTTATTTATTTATTTATTTTGTTTGTCAAACATATACAATATAGCAGGTATAGGTATAAACATACAGATTAGTTTTATGGCCAACAATCTCATTGACTATTTTTAATTCAGAACTATGTGAATGTATCCTAGACCCTCAACCCTGACTGTTCTTTAGAAGGCCAAATCCTGAAGATGAAACTCAAATACTTTGGCCAGCTAATGAGAAGGAAGGACTCACTGTAGAAAAACATAATGCTGGGTAAGATTGAGGGCCAAAGAAGAAGGGGACAACGGAAAATGAGGTGGCTGGATGGAGTCACTGAAGCAGTAGGCGTGAGTTTAAATGGACTCCAGAGGATGGTGGAGGACAGTAAGGCCTGGAGGAACGTTGTCCATGGGGTCGTGATGGGTCGGATACGACTTCACAGCTAACAACAATATAACACACAATGTTCCCAAAGTCTGCTTTAGGAAGACAGCATGAGAATCATGTAGACATGTTTTAAATGTTATCATGGGAAATTACATGAGAAATCCACATGCCAGACCAAAAAAAAAAAAAAGTGGCAATTTAATCTGAAAAAGTGGAAAACACTACTAAGAGGAAGACTGAATCAGTGTTAATGAGATTCAAACAATGCAGACTCAACTGACTCCAGATAAAAGACAAATGCTGGTATCTCTGCATTTTAATCAGACAGATCACAGTTTCTGATGAACACGCCTGGGGGAATTTTCTTTTTGGGTGCGCTTTGCTTTGAGAGTGAGTGAAAAGAAACAAAACGAGTATTTTTAATATTGCAGTTATTGACGGATGATACCATCTTTAGGATTAGCAGTAGAAAAATGGGGATAATGAACTTTGCTCCAAGTTAATAAAGTGTTTTTGACACGTTACTAGAAAAAAATGATGTCAAAGCAAATTTTTCTCTCAGAGGAAAAACAGCAGGGTCCAAAAAATGTTGAATGGAAACATAAATGATCTTTTCTATTGCCAAGGTGCAACCTTTGCTTAAAATTTAAGAAAAACAACTGTTAGACATTTTGTCAGGCACAGGTGAAGCCCCACAACCAAGAAAACACTTATGTATTTAAAGCATTACAAGGTGCCATCAATGTTGAAACCAACTAGGTCTCAGGGATGGGTGTTCCAGAAGGCAACTGAAAAGGTCCATACTTAAAGGGTATAAAAATGACATTATTTGATGGCATGTCCCATCTGTTGACCTATAATAGGATGTCTAGAAACAATAAGAGAAAGTTGGTCATGCAAAGTTAGAATCAAATCTCAGGCCATGAAGGATTTTTATAAGTGACAACCAATCTCTTAAATTTCACTCAGAAGCATGCTGGGAACTAGTGCATTTGAGAAGGCAGAAGTATGACATTGATGTGACCAAAACACATCTATAATTATGTGCTACTGCATTTGGGACTTGTTAGTTTCTGGTTGTTCTTCAACAGAAACCCCTTGTATAGCATGTTAAAATATTCTATTTAGGAAGTGACTAAGTTATAAGTGACCACAAGCAGTCCCTGAACCAGAAAAAATCCAAAACTGACACAAAACCTTTGTATCTTCAAATAAAATATAGATTTCTGTCTTATTCTTAAATATAATTTGTCTTCCTTCCTTCCTTCCTTCCTTCCTTCCTTCCTTCCTTCCTTCCTTCCTGCCTTCCTTCCTTCCTGCCTGCC
>JANHFP010001608.1:69455-85105 GCA_032468135.1 Calamaria suluensis
TCAAGGATTGGCCTAGCAAATGTTTTGTATGCTCTGGTAAGGAATGTAATATTTCGGGAGAAGAAGCTGTGCAAGATTACTTTAAATATTTTAAATGTTCCGACATGAGCTGGACCAAGAATTCTTCTCGTTACAGTTCAAGCGCTACGTTAACAAGCTTCGGAGCAAGAACACCCTTTACAAGAAGAAGCGTCTGGAAATAGCCGAGATCACGGCCGAGTACGGCATCCTCCAGCGGACGGAGGAGCTCCTGAAACAGCGGCACGAGGACATCCAGCAGCAATTGGTAACTGCCCCCCCCCCCTCATCCTGCAAAGCCAGGACTTTCCCAGGGAGGGAGGGTGTGTTGATGGCAGCCTCAACGGGAGATTCTCGAGCCTGTCTTAAAATCCCACAAAGTTAAAAAAAAACCCCAGAGCTCTTTCTATTGGGTATCCTGGAAGGCAGAATGGAAAAGAAAGTCCAATGCGTGATACTACATATTTGCACAGCCACTAGGTAAGGTAAGATAAGAGTTAGAAGGGGCCTTGGAGGACATCTAGTCCAACCCCCTGCCCAGGCAGGAAAACCTACACCTCTTTAGACAAAGGGTTCTCCACTAGGCTCGTAATAGCACAGAATTGGAAACAACCTACCATTCCACCGTGACAAATTATTATACAAAAAACATTCAAATGTGCAGAAATGAGCAAGTTGACGATGGAATTGAAGGGGAAAGAAGAATTACGAAATTTGGAAGGATTGGTACAGTTGGATGATAAAAAAAAAGAGAGACAGGGAAAAAACTAAGAACAGAAAGGGAGATTCTGCAGATCGGTTGAGAATGATTTTATAGAATTAAGATAGCAATATGCATATTTTTATTTATTTTTATTTATTTTTTTGATTTATATACCGCCCCATCTCCTCAGACTCGGGGCGGTTTACAGAATTTAAACAACATTACAATATATATTTTAAAATTAAAATGATTAAAATAATATTTCTAACTCAAAATCCAGGATTTAAAAGTTTGGACACCTCTGCTGTAGAAGGTTATGATCAAATAAGTCTCATACACTTCAATGAGACCTTCCACTGGGGTATATTAATGTAGGACTGTGACTAAACTTGCCTTCGCACCTCTTCATTTGGTATTCTTCATTCCAATTAAACAAATATACACAGAGAAGAAGTTATGGAAATAAGTTTGCAAAATAGGACTTGGCTTTTTTCATTGTTTGGAAACTTATTACAAAGTTTTAAGGATAAAAATATTACTGAATAATTTCATATTATTCTATCAGAGCCTTAATACTGTGATAACAACAACAAAGGTATTTGCAATGAATGCCGCACGATGTTTAATTTCCTGAGGAGAAAATTTCTTAGCAAAGAGGGGAAGTTATTTCTCTGCTTTCCTAGAGCCTTTATTAGTAGACTGCTGTATCTCAATATGGCTCCATTTGTATTACAGCAGTGATTTTATATTTGTGTCAGATAATTTTGCACAATTATGGTCAAATGCTCAGTGAAACGCACTACACAGATTTGCCAAGTTTCATTAGAACTATCCCCCTCTGCCCTTGGACAATATGAACTCAAACCTGATTTGACTTCAGAAAATATGCAGGGTTGAACCCTTAGTAATAGAATGGTACCTCATCATGAAATCTCAGAATTCTGGTTCTTCAAGAAAACAGAGGTTTTAATCTACTGCCAATAAAATTACATGGACTCTCTCTGGTAGACACCAGGATCAAGTTTACCTTACTTTTAATATTTTTCCATTCTCGGTTTTCACTGCTGTGGTTATGCAGACATAATTAATGAAGGCATTGCTCATCTAAATCAGAACCTGCAGTAGATCTCATCCAGTGGTGGGTTTCAAATTTTTTTACTACCAGTTCTGTGGATATGGCTTGGTGGGCATCGCATGGCAGGTGTGGCAGGGGAAGGATACTGTAAAATCTCCATTCCCACCCCACCCCAGGGGAAGGATACTGTAAAATCCCCATTTCCTCCCAACCAGCTGGGATGTAAGAGGCAGAGAATAGATGGGGATGGGGTCAATCAGAATTTTTACCTCAGGTTCTCCAAGCTACTCAAAATTTCTGCTACTGGCTCTCCAGAACTGGTCAGAACCTGCTGAAACCCACCTCTGATCTCATATTTCCCTTTTGTCTCAGAATTAGAAACTAAGGGGAGTAAGTTATCTTCTCTCTTGAGTACACATCTAATTTAAATCCTCTTCTAATCTTACAACAATGATGTCTCTTCATCTGACTAGGATTAGAGAGACAGATTGCTTAATGAGAGAGAGAGAGAACTTGTCAGTTAAGTATGATCCTCTTCTACCCTGCGTTCAAATTCTTGGGCAAATTATTCATTGGTCAACTTTTCTGTGAAAATGCATCCTGTGTCTTTCTTTATCTATTATACAAGCTACATCATCAATAAGCCTCCGTTCAGTTTCCTTCTTGTTAATTAGTGGTAATATATAAATGTGAAATAATACTAAATATGGTGCATTTGCATGGGTATGCAGTGTTTTGTCCAAAATACTTCATGCATTTATAGCTGAAATGAATAATTAATAATTCTTATTTTATGTGTTTAATTTCCCATTTTTCTTTATATTTAAAACAAGGCTAATACAGCAAGAGAATTCTTAAGCTAAAACCAAGAGAAAGAAAAAAAACAAGTAGCAAAGAAAATGTACTCTTCCAGATTGGAGACTGTACTACCAGGCATCTATCTTACTTTGGATCAAAGAATGGATTACATTGAGAAATAAATGATTGCTTTATTTAGAAGAACATGATTTGCAATTAGGCTGGCACACATTCCTATGGTATGAAGAAAGCAAAATACACAAATATTTTCAAAACCATACCATAAGGAATGTTCTGCTTTTAGAGTGGGAGAAAATTAAACAAAAATGTATATGAAAATTCCCGAGTGGCTTTCAACAATGGAAGCATTTGCTTACCCATATTTAATAAACTATGATAAACTTGTTACCTACAAAGATATTTCAATTAAAAGTAGAAAATTGAAAGTCAGACAAACTCTTCAGCAACAAGGGATTGATTAAACAAGGGAATGATTTAACATGCAAGTGGTCTTACTTGCAAATTAAATGAGATATGAAAAGGATATAAAATCAATTGACTTTTATACTGAGATACTATTGGATGAAATACTTTTGAAAGCAGATGAACATTTGATTAAGAAACTTTATAAATTCTTACTAAACTGGAAGATGGAAGAAGAACAAGTGAAAGAAACAATAATAGTATTGTAGTATGGGCAAAAAAAATTGGGTACACTATAGACTTAGATGATTGGAGAAAACTGGGGGAAAGAAATATTAGACTTACTAAAGCAGCTTCTTATAAAGAAAACTTATATAAAATGTTTTATAGATGGCATATGACACCAGTTAGATTAGCAAAATGTTTAAAATGTATCAAATAATTGATAATCCAGGGACTTATCACATTTGGTGGAGTTGTCCTAAAGCAAAAAAAAATCTGGTGTAAAATCCATAGTTGGTTAGAAAAGTTGACTAAAATGCAGATAGAATTTAAACTGGAACTGTTTTTATTAGGAATGATAGGACATAAGTATGGAAAAGAGAATGAATATTTAATTTTACATGTTTTGACAGCTGTGAGAATTACATTTGCACAGTTTTGGAAAAATGAAATTTTACCATCTGATCAGATTTTAATCTTGAAAATATTAGAATGTGCAGAAATGGACAGATTAACCTTAGAAATTAAAGAAAAGGAAGATTCAACATATTTTAGAACATGAGAAAAATGTATCAATGGTTAGCATTACGTTAAAGCAAAAATTGTGAATAAATGTAAGAATGATATGAATTTTTTAAAGTTTTTTTTCTTCTGCTTTTATCTTGTATGATTATTGTATAATTGAATAGCACAATATCTACTGTAACATTATTTTCACCTGGATATCAGCTTGTTTGCTTAAGTGGTAAATTATTTGTGGGGGTAACCCATTACCCCATCCCTATCCTACTATCCCATTTTTATCCCTTTACCCCATCCCTACCCCTTAACCCTATCCTTCCCTTACCCGTTTAAAAAATCAATAAAATTAGGAAAATGTGCTCTCCCATTAAAAAATAGCAAATAGGAAAAAGATACCAGAATGATTGACAAGCATTGAAATGTACTAATTGATGAAGTCAAATGTACTTCAAGACAAAGGGCCTGACCCTTGTAATTGCTGCAAAACAAATATAGTGAATATTTCGTGCAAGACATAGACCAAATCATAGGTGTAAAGGGGTAGTTTTTATGCTACCCCTTGTGAGGAGACCCTGGGCGGCTTATAAGTTATAAAACAAATAGAAAAATAATTAAAATATTAAAACTATACAGATTAAAATTTGAAAAACTATATTGAAACCAGAACTAAGAAATGGGGGTGGGAGAAGGGGATGAGGAAGAGGTGTTCTTACCCCTGTCAACCACTTCCTGTGGTGAGTGCCTCTCTCAGGGCCCCAGGCAAACCAGCAAAGCCAAGTTTTAATACTTTTCCGGAAGGTCAAAAGAGTGGGAGCACTTCCAATGGGAGAGTGTACCACAGGGATGGTCACAGCAGAAAGCACTCTTCTCCTGGAAACTGCCTGAATTCCTCAGTGGGCCTATTTTGCTGGTGTGAGTTGGGGGAGGGGGCTAGTCGCAATGAGAGGAGATGGCTCTTCAAACAGCCCGGAATGGATCCATATAGGGATTTAAACAGTGGTGGGTTTCACCACTGAATTTTCAAAAAAAATTACTACTGCTTCTGTGGGCATGGCTTGATGGGTGAGGCTTGGTGGGCATGGCAGGGGAAGGATACTATAAAATCTCCATTGTCACTCCACTCTATGGGAAGATTACTGCAAAATCCCCATTTCCTCCCAATCAGCTGGGACTCGGGAGGCAGAGAATAGATGGGGGAAGGGCCAGTCAGAATTTTTACTACCGGTTCTCCTAACTACTCAAAATTTCTGCTATCAGTTCTCCAGAACTGGTCAGAACCTGCTGAAATCCACCTCTGGATTTTAAGGTAACAACCAACCTCTTGAATTGGATCTGGAAGCAAACTGGTAACCAAGGGAGCTCGCGCAGTAGCAGTGATATATGTGCAGCCTTGGGAGGGGGGGCTCCCAGGACTGTGTACACAACTGAAATATGCACCAGCTACGACTTCCAAATATTTTTTCAAGGGTTAGCCTCATATAGACAGCATTGCAGTAATTCAGCCAAAAGATTATTAAAATGAAAGAAGAAAATATAATATGGCAGGAAGGGTACAATACAGATACTGTATATGGGAAAGGTTGTCTGAGCTTGTTGATCGGCAGTTCAGCGGTTCAAATCCCTAGTGCCATGGGGTGAGCTCCTGTTACTTATCCCAGCTTCTGCTAACCTAGCAGTTTCGAAAGCAAGTAAAAAATGCAAGTAGAAAAAATAAGGACCCTCTTTGGTGGGACGGTAACAGCGTTCCGTGCGCTTGTGGCATTTAGTCATGCCCGCCACATGACCACGGAGACATCTTTGGACAGCGCTGGCTCTTCAACTTTGAAACGGAGATGAGCACCGCCCCCTAGAGTTGGGAACAAGTACCACATATGTGCGAGGGAAACCTTTACCTGGTTTCAAAGAAATAAGCAACTGTAACTGATGCCAGAAACAAACTGAGAACAGGTGCAGATTTAACCATACTAGCAAAGGTGGCATGCAGAGCCCTCTCTGTGGGTACATGAGCCATTGCCCAGGTCAGCTCCACTGTGCATGCGGCACACCTCTCCTGCTGGCCACCTGATTCTTGGGTCACTGCTGTGGGAGGCTAGTCACATATGGGAGAGGTGTGCGCATGCGTTGGGGGCACATGCTTGTGTGTGGGGAATAGCTCTCCCCTGTCCCAAATCTGGCCTTGGGAGTGTGCAGTACCCTGCCATGGCCTATTTTTGGTCCCAGGAGGCTTTAGGGATGCCTGTCAGGCCTAAAATGGGCTTCGGGGATGTGCTGTGCATGCGTGAGGGCTCCCGCGTGAATGTTGGGGGACAGGGGAGCGTGGGGAGTTGCATACACATGCCTGGGGGATGGGGCATGTGGGGGCATTGCATTATGGGTGTGGGCACGCACACCCACTACCCTCCCCTGCACTCCCCCTGCTTTTGGCACGTGAAGACAAAACGGTTAGCCATCACTGCTCTAGCAACTCATCATTTGGACTGACCTATCTCACTTACCAGTGTTTTTCACCAGCTGACGTTTTCTGATGTTTCTTAAGGGCAGATGCTTATATTGTACAATACAAATGAGAAGGATGGAGCAACTCAAGCACAAGTCACTAGAATGATCTGGCTTCCATTTCCGTGGGAAAGTACAAAATACCCTTCAAACGAACCAAGAATTTAGTAGAGTTAACTGCTGAGACCTTGGTCCTCACTCTAAAATACCATTGATTCTAGAGATAAACTAGATTTCCATCTTCAGAAACAGTGAAGTGTTGTCAAAAGTAAGTTGGACGTTGATCAATGCATGAACAGATCTTCCAGGGAATAAGATTTTCACCTTGTTTACACAAAGTTCCAGTTGTTCCATGCAATCATTTACCATGATTAGCTACTAATCCAAATTTTCAATGCTTTCTTAAAATCTCATAAAAATGAATAATCTGTTGGGCATCATCAATGGGCATCATCAACTAGATCTACTGTGGCTTACAGGTGGAGCTCTTTGCCTCACAGTCAGGAGGTTGTGAGGTCTATCCTCGGTAGAGGCAGATGTAGGGTCTCCTGCTTGGGCAGGGGGTTGGACTAGATGACCTGCAAGGTCCCTTCCAACTCTGTTAATCTGTTAACTAACAGCCTTCCTTGATTCTCAAATATATACTACAAACAAGGGAGAAAATGTAACTACGTAGCATTCCATAAACAAACAGCTATGGAAGAAGAAAAGTAATCCATCAGAATCAGTTTTAATCTCCATTGCCTTCAAAATAATCAAAGGTACATGCCTCAAATATTGAGTGTGTAATCTACTTTTGGGGTTCCCATCTGCATCTGTTTGAAGATGTAGAAACCGATAGGAGGACTCCGATGACTTTAGGTCACATCCAGCAGGGATCTAATATTCTTACCTTTATAAATCTGTGAGACAGACCAAGATGCCAAGTTCAATTACCCAGAATAACACTGACCTGCAAAGAAAACAAAGGGATAAAACATTTTGTGCACCTGTTACCTCTTAGGCAGAGAAGGGAAACAATTTCAATCCCTAAATTGAACAGAAGCTAGAAACAACAGTTGCTTTCTGGATCGCTTCTCCCTTCCTGACATTCTTGAACAAACCCAGCATGCCCTAAGATGGCATATAGCAAACCAAAACAGGCAAGGTGTTCATTTCACCTTTCTTCTTTTCCTAAGCATTGCATCTTTTCTAGCAAGAGGGTTTTCAGCTTTCATTGTGACTGATGCACACTTCTTGCTGACTGACACTTGGGTTCATATTAAAATCTATTGGCACATAATGAGCAGGCCAAAGTATTATCCTATAAGATCCCCCGTTCCAAGCCATCAGCAAAGAAATCAGCACCCAAGGGGTTTAAACAAATGCTTCATGCTATGAACATTCATTGTGCTGTCATTGTATAACATAGGAAGTAACAGCTGTTCTTCTATTCCATTTGATTGGATCAAATCTTAGCTGTTGGCCTTTCAATCATGGCATGCCACCACAATGTTTTCCATAACTAATTTAGCTCAGATGTATTGAACCGTGTAGAGTAAATGCCTTTATAAAAGCAAAGCAACATTTTACTGCCTTTGGTACCGTTTGAGATAGGTTAAGTTAAATGTGCAAATCTGCAATTCTATGAGTTTTTTTTAATCCATTGAAAATTGATCCTGGTGGGGAAATCTTTGGAGAGCTAAATAAAATATGACCAAGTTGTTTATCTGCTCCCAACAGCTTCAGCCTGTCCAATAGGATAGAGGAAGTGATCATTTTGCAAGGTCTGAAGGGAGATAGATTTCCCTGCTGCAATGTATCTCTGTTTCTGTAAAAAGTATAGATATTTTAGTGCTTCGTTAAATCACATTGACATCTTTTTCATAGCAATATTTGAGAACGATCGGCACCCTCAGTAAGGAAAACTACGGTATGTGCGAAGAATGGGATGAGCAGCTCCTTCGGTATCTAACAAAGTAACTACTCAGTGGAAGTTTGTGCTTATAACATGTGATTCTTAATGGCAAAACTAGTATTGTTACTCAAATATCTGCTTTTTTTTTTTTTCAAAAATGCAAGACTCGCATTTTTTTATCAACTGAGTGCAACTTTTGTTTTAATCAACTGAGTGCAACTATTGGTTGCAACAGGAATTGACCAACCAGCTTGTTACCCAAGCCTGATGTTATGGGTTGACATTGACTGGCTCAAATTGCTCTCCGCAAATTTAGAACTTTTCCTTTCTGTTGGTATTTATAATCTATTGATATGTTTTGGAAAGACTTTGGGAACAACAAAGTCCAAGGTTGGTGTGGAGTTGGAGGAGCCATAAATTGTGCACCTTAGTTGAATTGAGATCATCCCCCCCAGTGTCGTCTGGAGTTATCCAACCATTGTAACACCAAAGTAATGTTTTATCTTGATCCAGTGGTGACAGTATAAAAATACTATAAGTGAGCATTTGAAAAATGCTCTTTCATGAAGGAAGAGTATGAACAATGTGATTGCTGTCCCGGCAGACAGTTTCATAGTATCATCATCCACCACCTCAACTTCCTGCACATGTAGGATCTTTGTGAAGCTGTTTGTTAAGATGAATGGTGAACGTTTGAACACCATGGTCAGGCCACAATCTGCCCACTACCCCACTTAAAACTGTAGGTTTCTTTTGAGTTTCCCAAAAGTGGGAAAATTTTGTGCCAATTTAATGATATCAGGGGTGGGTTTCGTTTAACGTTTGCTAACGGTTTGCTGCGATTGACAATTGCAATCGTACATTGTGACAATTGTATGGAAGATCACTATGTGACTGGACCTGTGTTTTTTTTTGCATTAAGTTTTTTATGCCAATTAAGCAACCACTGTGATCTTTAAGCAAACCTATTGTTCACTATGGACATTTTTGCTGGAAACCAGAAGTATGTAGAGAAACACATCCATCCATTAAATGGTGACGCAGTAGTTAGAGTGCCGTACTGTAGGCTACTTCTGCTGAGTGCTGGCTGCCTGCCTGCAATTTGGCAGTTCAAATCTCACCAGGCTCAAGGTTGATTCAAGCCTTCCATCCTTCCGAGGTGGGTAAAATGAGGACCTAAATTGTTGTGGGTAATATGCTGACTCTGTAAACCACTTAGAGAGGGCTGTAAAAGCACTGTAAAGCACTATAAGTCTAAGTGCCACCGGTATTGCTATAGCTATTGCTATGGCAGAAGGATAAAACTGATTTGCTACTGCCTTCCTGAAAGATGCATTTCAACTTCCTAGTGTAACACAAGGACCTGAGATTTTCTGATGTCATGTAGCTTAACCAGACTTGTCCTTGCATAGCTTCTGAGGCAACGTCAACCAGGTGCTGCCATCTGTGTGAATCTCACTGCTAAGAAAAATACTAGCTTGTACATAATTTGTTGTCTTTTCATGACATTCAAACTATTCGCTTGAGGCTAAATAATGCCTTTTTCAATTACGTATGTAGCAACTGTGCCCCCCCCCCTTTCCAAGGTATATTTACATTGCTCTCAGTCTAAAAACATACTTGGTAGCAAATACAAACAAGCTGAATACAAATGTAATACATAATAAATACAAATCTGGCTCCTATGAAGTAGCCGTTCTTGATCCTCAACTCTTTGGTTCCTTTCACTTTGCAGAGGGTGCAATCTTATAATATAGAGTTAAATCATGCCTGCAGCACACTGGAAAGATAATGGCAAAATCAATTTATTTCTCACAATACAGTGTAGCTATTTGAGAGAGGAGATTGGCTAGAGGAGTGAAAGATGTTCTTCTTAATAAGCAGAATGTTCTAAGTTATCACTACCCTGCTGAGCTGTGTCGTGATGCCTAACAATAATCTTTTACTGCCATCTATTGAGAGGAATGTAATTCTAAACATGTTATTACAGCGATAGAAACCTACATGCAAACAAAGATGCCAAGCATGTCATTATTTTGGGGACAAACCGAAAAGAAATTAAAAAGTAAGTGAAAAATTAATGGGATGAATTAAGAAAAAGAAAGGGAAATATTAAACAAGGTAGATCATTCAAACACCACTTGCTTTACTTCTTTTTATCTTGCAAATTATCTTCCCATCGTATCCATAAACTGCTTCATATTTTGCCTTTTTTCTCTTTAAACTTTTCACCAGCTCATCAACTGTATTCAACCAAACATTATTTTTCCTCTTCATCCATTCAGTCTTCCTTCAGAAGTTGGTTTTGCAATTCATTTGTCATTTATTGTCTCTGTATGGCCAAACTTCATTTTTGCATCCAAACTGCGTTAATTATGGATTAAACCTCTTCAGGTTTTATAATGCACTCTTAATTATGCCAATCCTACAGTGCTCCATTTTTATATTTCTCCACATACCCACTTCTCATTTCCATATCAATTGGGACAGAAGGGTGGTTTTACATACACAGTAATTTTCATGTCCTCCAAAAAAGTTCATTTTATTGATTAAATGATTAAAATGCTGGCTTAGAAAGGTATGAGTTCTAGGCCTCCCATAGGTGTAAAAGCCATCTGGCTGGATCAGCCAATTTATCTCACCAGGTTGAGGTTGTGGGGAAAATAGGTAGGAGTACTAGCTATGCTCACTGCCTTGCATTAACCAAATATAGAGGGATAAAAAACAAATCTAACAATAATAATAAGTTCAACCATTTAAGAGTTTGCTCCAAGCAAAAATTCATGACTGAAGTTCTTGTAGTAGCAACTACCTTGCAAGCGAAAATGTTGTACCTATATCTGCTTTAGGAGTGATACGCAATGTATCATACACTATTAGAATACCTGGGAAAAAAACTTGAGAAAATAAATTGCTACATCTCCTTATTTGATTCTTCTTCCTCTACTCTAAACATAACTGAGTACTGCAGTCCTTATAAAATGAGACCAGATTTTTTATGAGACCAGTTAATATGCAAGGCATTGACCCTAGAAAAAACTAGTCTGTGGATCAAAAACACAGAAATGGTATTAATTATAGAATCCATAATCATAGAATGTAATCCATGCAATATTTATAATGTGACTTGAGAAAGAGTGAACGTGATCGCTGAATATTGAGGGAGAGGGAACTAACCTTTGACTCTAATTTTTAAAGTCATCCCAGAGCATACTGAACAGTTTCCATCAATTTTATAGAGAAGTACAGATACATCTCTGTCAATCTCTAAGACAATTCTTACTTTGGAAAGTATTCAGCTGGAGCTGCCAGACTTTTTAATTGCTCTGCCTTTACGTATGCCAGCATAACATTTCCTGCCCCTACTGTCAATCTTTATCCAGTCTCCATTGCTGAATGAAGGCCGATTCCCCTCTTTCCAGCATATGGAAAGTAGAGTTGATTGCTTCGGCTTTTTATTTTTCCTTTCTTGCGTGTCACCAACTGGGGTGTGTGTGTGTGTGTGGAAACACTCACCAATCAAGATCTTGGAGCCAGAATAAGACTGGAACTGCCTGTAGGACTCATCCTCTTTAGCTCCTTCCTGCCTTCCTCCTAATCCCGATATATTATATTCCAAGCTGAATAAAGTTTGGGATTCCTTTGTTTTTAAAAGGTTTTGGGGTAAAAGAGAGTCTGAATTTCACTTTATTTTCCATTTGTGCCTCATTCTTCGCTTTTATTATATAAGAAAAAAAAATGGATCCAAACTTTCAGATCCAATTGTTGGAAGAAATATCCATCTGGGTCAGTGATCGGTTGCTCCCTGTTCGGACCAGTTCATGTGATCTGGTAGTGATGAATGACCCCAGTGCAATTTGTTTATTTTCAGTTTATTTTCCTGTTTTTCACCAGCTAAATCGGCTGATTGCAATGCCTCTCCTCTCCTAAACGATTGTGAGCATGTGCAAAGCGCACATTTGGCATGTGTGCGTGCAAAGCATGCTGGTCATGACCCTACTGTGCATGCACAGAGTGCACATTTGATATGCGTGCATGCAAAGCATTCTGGTTGTGACCCTTCTGTGCATGCACGGAGCGCAAGTTTGACATGCGTGCTGGTCACAAGTGAGCGAGTACAAAGCGTGTGCATGAAGAAGAGAACTGGTAGTAAAAGTAAGTGGAACCCACCCCTGATCTGGGTTTGGTTCCAAGTGGGGACAAAGACACTGGAAACATGGAGAATGCTTATTTATTATTTTTATTTATTTTATTTGATTTATATATTTATATATTTATTTATTTTATTTGATTTATATACCGCCCCTCTCCTCGCGGACTCGGGGCTTGGATGGGTGGTTCAGTGGCGAAGCCATATACTGTATATCTTCTCTCTTGGGCCCCGCCCTAGAGCTTCCTGTTCCTGTGCAAGAGCAGATATCACATTGGTTGCTGCAGGGGTCATGTGTAAATCCTAGGAGTTTGTCCGAGATAAGTCTGGTTGAACTGTGGTCTGATGTAATGTCCCCAGATGATTTCGCAATGCAGTGAGCCCTGTTGTTAGGTGGGCATAGGGCTAATCCTATCTTAATCCCATTACCTTGGAGCTGAAGGGAGGGGCAGGGAGCTGCTTTGTCTTTAAAAACATGCTTTTGCTTTTCTCATCCAGGGAAATATAATATTCTGCCTTTTTAATATTTCCTAAAAGATTTAATTCTTCTAGGAGGGCAGTGGGTGCTAACTTTCTTCACTTTCATGCTGCATTTGAAAGGTTATGTTGTTTTCGACATCATTCCAGTGTTGCAATGTTAATCTGTTGTACCACTTCAGTATTCTTCATTGTTGCACCATTTGAAACATTTACAGATAATTTTCTTTTAGTTTCCATACTTACTATGTCCATCCCTTTATAGAGGCCACAGAATGGTGGTAGATAAAGCTGAATGTAGACCAGAAGACAGAAAACATCATGCACAGTCTGAAACAGCTAATAAACATCTCTCTGATTTCCACCCACCCACCTGCTAGTAGTAATCTAAAGATTCTATTTCTATAGCTTTACAGTAAAAGTAGTACTGGACTACATGGCATTGCTTGCCTTATTTGGCATACCTTGAATGGCTGACATCAATCAAATGCACTTCTCTCCTCCCTTCCCTTTATCTTTGTGTGAACTAAAGAGTGGCTTATCTGAGCATTTACTCAAATTACATATTTTATCTGACTGTTGCCTTGGTAGCAGTTCTTCCCCCTGTTCTTCAAGGTCATTCCCTCTACCCTCCACAAAGATCTATAGCAATATTATATTGATCCATTTCCTTAAATTTGACATTTACAAACCAATAATACTGCATGTTTATATGAATAGTTCTTTCATAAAGTCACTTCCATTTTTCAACATGTCAGTAAATTTCCACATATAAGACAGCAGACTACTAGTCAAATATTTCTGCCATTTTGAAAGGCTGCTTAGAGTTTCTAGGCTAGGAGCCATTAGCTTGAACATTTAAAAATAATTCAGCTGAAACACAGAGGAATACAAACAGTATAATTTTGCAAACAGTGTCTGAGACATGCACAGTTCTGTGACATCAAATTGACACTGCAGGAAAATGAAGGTTTGAGCTGAAATGTTTTGAGACAAGAAAATAATCCCTCTGCCAAACTCAAAATTAAACCTTTTAAGTACTACTTTAGAGAAATGTCAATTGAGCTGAGAGTAGAAAAATGTGAAATATGAGACATTTAAAACCTGAATAAACAGAGATTTCATTTATAAGTGTTTAGGGTATTCTATTTATATTTCAAATGTATTTAATCATGTTATAATTGTAATTAACTTCAAATTGGTTCCTAATTATAGGACAAGGTGCTGGACTGAGATATCACAGCACATTTTCATCATATGTATGGGATATCTGAATTTGTACACCCAAGAATTCACCTAGCAAGTGATCTTTTCTAGGTAAGTAATTCATGTACAGATTTCTACATTTCACTTCAACCAATGGAAAAATATATTCCTCTAGCAAATGTTCCAGTCCCCCCAAAAGGTATTATAAGCAAACATATATTTCATATGTTTGTTCATATTTCATATGTTTGTTCATATTTCATATGTTCATATGTTCATAGGAGGAAGTGTGACTATGCTATTAACTTCTTGGTATGTGAGCTGCTATGTTATTCCAAACAGCCTTTACATATGGATAGATAGACAAATACAGAGACTAGGGAAGTTATCCATCTGAATCTGTTCTGCGCTTCACCTTGTTTTCTAATTCAGCATTTTTTAATCTTCTGTTCCTTATCATCTATACCTGTATCCTTCTTGATAATATTCAGTTTTGTTTTTCTCCCTCTTATTATCTCCACTAACACTCCTCTCTTACTTACACCTTGCAGACCACAAGCAAAGGTTGTGTTAATATTAACAGATTTAACGCAGGATAGTAAACAAAATGCACCTCTAATTTATTGGGGGGGGGGAAGGGTATGGATTCTCTGCATCACCATCAGCAATTTGTGTAAAACCAAAATTATTAAAAATAGAAGGAAGGGGTTCCCAGGTTATGCCACAGATGGAATCAAGTTTGAGCCTCCAAGGAGCATTTTAATAGAAGAAAAAAGCTCATTCTGTAGCAAATAAGGCAAATGTATTTTTGACAACAGAGATAGTCATTTCAAGGAAAGAGAACTATGATTGGGATACGTGAATTCTACATTCAGAGTGAGTTGGAAATAATGCTAAGAAAGGACTATGAAAAACCTTCACGGAGCCAGATTGATGTTAGAATCAAGCTAAAACTTTCTCTTGGAAACACACAGCAGCAGGAAAAGAGCAAGGCAGATATTGATTTCATATATTAGTTATAACAATGCGAAAATGAACCAGACAGGGTTTTTAAAAGTGGAGATATGAATTCTCAATTTTCTGTTGGATAGCATTTATTTTTTAAATAAAATCTGCTCAAAACAATTGTTTTGTGCTGTGAAATAGCTTTTTTTTCCTTTTTTTAAAAAACAAAGCTCATTATTTATTTAGTGTGTTACACTAGCCAGGAGACCAAATGCTAATGCAGGGTGGTAATCAGCCTGCCTGTTTGGCTAGCCCTGTTTGGTTTACACTTGCGGGATTCCCAGGTTTTGCCACAGTAGCTCAAGTTAGCTCTGTACCAAAAAATACAAGCGGTTTTCCTGCCTCATCATCCAGGGTCCCCTCTCTCTCCACTGAAGCCACGTCACAAAATGACATCACAACTGAGAAATTTCAGCATCGGCTGGATTCTAGCCATCTCATGAAGCTCATCTCTCCATCAAATGGTACCTATTTATCTACTTGCACGGAACATGCTTTTTAACAGTTAGGCTAGGTAGTCAGAAGCTGATGCAGGTGACAGGAACTCACCCTGCCACAGAACTATATCTTTCAAAGATCAAAGGGGAACTGCCAGAAGACTGGAAAAGAGCTGATGTAGTTCCCATCTTCAAAAAAGGGAAAAAAAACAGATCCAGGA
>JANHFP010001609.1:1704-11857 GCA_032468135.1 Calamaria suluensis
TCTCAAGTGTTGTAGGTTTTCCTGCCTGGGCAGGGGGTTGGACTAGATGACCTCCAAGGTCCCTTCCAACTATTATTGTTGTTGTTGTTGTTGTTGTTGTTGTTGTTGTTGTTGTTATGATGATGATGATGATGATGATGATGATGATGATGATGATGATGACTACATTTGCTTCATAGTTTACTGTAAATAGTTTTATCTGTAAATATATAACTCCTTTTTATCACAAACTATGCTTGAGTGTGTTATTGCTCTATACTTGGTCCCAGCCACTTACGCACTGCTCCTAGCTAACTTCTGAGGTTCATCCAGACCTCAACAAAAACAATCTTACTTAATCTATTCAGATGATTCCTGATCCTTGTTTCATTCCCCCCAAAAAAAACTTAAACAGTCTCTTTTGTAAATTCAGCAAGAAGAAATTATTCCAGTGCAACTGTCATTTTTTATTTCCTTCTCAATCTTTAAAACCTCATCCATTTTTTTAATGTCTAATGACAAATTCTTGTTTAAATTCTTTTGTTGTTGTTGTTGTTGTTGCTCTCCGATACACTTTTTCTGTAACCATCTCTTCTGGGAACACAGCTGACCTTATTGATTCAAAATCCCAGTGCAGTTCCTCAGAAATGTCTTATAATGCCTTTATAATATCCTTTTATGGCTCCAGCATCAAAAAAAACCTGTTTTTCTTTCCCATAAAAATGCACTTGTTCTTTAAGATTAATTTCAAAGGTTTCGTATTCAAAATTATTTATCAACTTTGGATACCATCCATCTCATTCTCAGAGATATTCAATATCTCACCCAATATTTTAATATTTTCCTTAGCCATTAATCTGTTTAAAACTTTCTGTAGCCAGAACTTCGTCTTGCTTTGTGCTATTATTTTCAACTTGTAATTGTTTTGAAGATACAATTTCATTTTCCTGCATCCAGGACCAAAGGCACCCACTTACCCTTGTCATTTTGCAATTGTCTGACTTCTTTAAAGTGGCTCAGAGGGTAAGGAAGCTGAGCTTGTCGATCGGAAGGTTGTCAGTTCAGTGGTTCAAATCCCTAGTGCCGCCTAACGGGGTGAGCTCCCATTACTTGTCCCAAATTCTGCCAACCTAGCAGTTTCGAAAGCACGTAAAAATGCAAGTAGAAAAATAGGGACCCCCTTTGGTGGGAAGGTAACAGTGTTCTGTGCGCCTTTGGCATTTAGTCATGCCGGCCACATGACCACGGAGACGTCTTTGAAACAGAGATGAAACTGAGGCTTTGAAACGGAGATGAGCACTGCCCCCTAGAGTCAGGAATGAATAGCACATATGTGCAAGGGGAACTTTTTATGTTACAGGAGGCAAAATGGCACATTAGGAGAAACTTGTACATACATTTTTAAAAAACTGAAAGTGATTTGGAAATAGGAGAAATTCAACTTAAGGTAAGGAAAAAAAATGAGGAAATGATTGAAGCTAAAGTTAACATTTCTAAGTGAGTTTTCCTAAACCTTATAAGTCTCCCACTTGGTGTGAATCTGGGGTTGGAACAATGCCTTCCCCCTGGTGTTTTTATTGAAGAGGTTTGAGAGGATGAGAGGGCTCGTGCCTCTCCCCATGTTCTTTTCTTCAGTACCTCTAGAGAAAAGAAATATTTGAAGACCCTAAATGTAGTGGAAGTGTTTGGTCCTCCGCCCTCTTTGTAACGTGAACACTGCTATTTGGCTGTCAGCTGGACCGCAAACTAATTCAACAGAGAAAAGAGGGCCCATTGTATTCAAAGAAACACAAATGCGTGCAGTAAGACTGAAATACAAGATTAAGTACAAACTACAATGTAACAACCATTCAGCTGACAAAATAATTAGGAAAAATAGCTGTGCACTCTTTGCTTTTGCTTTGGGATATTTGAAGACACAAACAGATTACTGCAGTTATGTCAATTTTCTTCCATTTCTTTATATTCACACACATCTTTCATAAAGAATCACTTTTATTTACCTTGAAAAGAGTTTCTCTTTGGGAACACAATTGCATGGCACCTTCAGATACATTTGGTTGTTTTGAAACGTGGAAGCATTTCACTTTTCTAAGCAAGGCTGAGAGTTACAGAGAAGATGTAAGTGATTTGGTTATGCTTCCAGAATTGTCTTCAAAATGTCCTTGATTTCCATACGAGCCATTCTTCTCTTTCTGGGAGAAACCTCCAACTGCATCATTGGTTCAGATGCTACCAAGTTATTCCATTTACCTGACCAACCTCACCACCTCTGCCATATATACATTTAACTTGGATTACAATTTTCATTTTTCTCTGTTGGGTTTATAATCCACCATATGTTGGTTTGTGTATTTAAGTTAGCTTTGTCTTTAAGGAAGGTTGATTACAACCAGTCATTATTGCAATTGTAGTGTTGTATGAGAATAGCAGCAGATATAAGGACATAAGAAGTCAGTTGCAATAGAGCTTGATCTTGTAGAGCGTGGTACTGCTTGGCTTAGCTTCTTCTTATTGTAGGTATTCTGATTCTACTCATGTTCTATTTTGTATATCTAATGATAGCTAAGTGCAGATGACTGTTTATTGATATATGGTGGTTTACTGGTCAATGTATTATATGATGTACGATGTATTACATTATTGCAAAGAGTTTGCAATATAACATTCATAGTTTGTATGTATATATATATATACATACAAACTATATATATATATAGTTTGTGTAACTATAGATATTGTTATTATTTTCCGACTGTGGTATTTCCTGACTCTGCCTCTAGTATCTCGCACACTCACATTTTTCTGTGTTCAGTTCTCCTGACAGAGAACTGAATACTCAACATTCTCAACAGGCACATACCTACGCCATGAATGCACAGTACCAAAACTGTTGAAATCAAGAGAATGGGTTGATCAAGAGAATGGCCACTGCTGCAGCTCACCTTGGGTGCTCATAGTTCTGCCTTGCAATCTTCCTGTCCATTCCAGGTTCACTAAAATTGCACCCACTGTCTTTCCTATCATGTTCAACTATGTTGATGTTCAATTATGTTGATGTATTGTCATACTTAAGAGATATACTCTGGGAGTGGGGAGATTGAATTCTTGGACTAATTAGCATAAAGCTAGACAAAGGGCTTGTACTTACATCCCAATTGCCATTGTACAAAATGACCAGTCTAGGTGAGGATATATCCTCACAACCAGAGGTGGGTTTCAGCAGGTTCTGACCAGTTCTGGAGAATCGGTAGCAGAAATTTTGATTAGTTTGGAAAAGCAGTAAATACCACCTCTGACTGGCCCCGCCCCCATCTATTCTCTGCCTCTCGAGTCCCAGCTGATTGGGGGGAAATTAGGATTTTGCAGTATCCTTCCCCTGGAGTGGGAAAGGAATGGATATTTTACAGTATCCTTTCCCTGCCACACCCACCAAGCCACACCCACCAAGCCATGCCACGCTCACCAAGCCACGCCCACAGAACCAGCAGTAAAAAAAATGAATCCCACCACTGCTTACAACAGATCTATCTTTTCCCAGCCAGCAACTGAAGTAACTGAGTCTGGCTTTAGGTGAAAATAGGATTTTTCCAGCTACTGTGAAAGAAGATCTTCCATGCAGGCATCCTAGAGTGCACAGAGAAGGATCCTTTAGAAGTTGGCAATCAATGAGGCTCAACTTGGCCAGGCCCACATGGGATGGTCATTCCCATTTGTTCACTGAACTATGAGCCCCATGGCCAATTGTAATAATATGTACAAGATGCACTGGAGGACTCATTCTGGTGATGTCCATGAGTGGCGAGGTTAGTTAGAGATGGGAATATTGAGTTCATGTAATGCTCAATGCAGGTCTATCAGGAGGCTGATATTTCCACTGTCAATACAATGAAATAAAATTATGGACTTGCATAATTAAAGCTGTGATTCTCAAAGAAACAATATGTTTACCTTCATCATACTGTAGCATTTCTCTTCTAGGTCCTGCAAATCACACAATGTTCTTTAAGGAAGTTCTCCCCTTAAAACAGGTCTCTCCAACCTTGGCAACTTTAAGACTTGTGGGAGAATTCTGGGAGTTGAAGTCCACAAGTCTTAAAGTTGCCAAGGTTGGAGACCCCTGCTTTTTTCTGTAATTTTCAGCTCCAACAACTAGAGGAATAGTTTTCCCATTATCAAAACTTTAATGGTTTGGGATTGACAAGAGAAGGGGGACTCACTGCTGGCAAGGGAGCCACCAACTACTCTGGAATTCCCTCACAGAATAATCCGGTATAAACCCTACCAGTACCTATCTGGATTGTGATGTTGCCTGCATGTCCAAAGAGGGCAAAGCTTGTGCATCAAAGTTGCAGTACAGTACTGCTTTCTTTTTTAAAAAAAAATGTTTATTAAATTATCAAATTTAAAAATAGAAAGAAAAAATATCGACAAAACATAACAAAACATAACATCACAACAACATTGACCTATCCTTAGCTAACCTATATCTATATTAATACAAACATCCTACTTTTCCCTAAACTAGACTAAATTAAACTAGCCTTTAGATGTACAGTACTGCTTTCATTGTTCTAATAGAAGTGGCAAGTTCTCATGAATGCCAGCTGCTTCAATCTCAGTTATCTAGCTATCTGTTTCTTTGTTTGGATGGATGGAAAAGGCCGTAGATTACATCGCAAGTATTTCTATGTCTCAAAAGTCACCATGAGTATTTCATTTTTTCAATATGCATTAGTCGGGGTGGGTTCCACTTTCCTTTACTACCAGTTTGCAACGGGAGCATGTGTGCGCACTTGCCTCATTTGCACATGCGCTTCTACACATGCACTGATCATCTATGACAATTTCCGGGTGGGTGGGTGAAGCCTCCCATCAGTTTTACTACCAGTTCACAAGAACCGGACCAAACTGGGAGCAACCCACCAGAGGCATTAGTTAAGAGGAAAATATCTCTTAGATTGCCAGAACTCATCAATCAATCATGAATGCTGATATTTTCTGGAAAGGAATTAGGAATAGGATATATCCATTATATTCACACTCTTGCTTATACCTATGCAAGCAAGTACCATGTAGACACACATGAATTACAGGTAGGAAGCCAATGTGCTGCACTTGTTAGATTTTTATGCCAAGCCTGAGGAGATTCCAGCTCCCATGTTCACTTGGCCATAGCATTTACTTAAGGACTTTAGGCCTGTCACACTATCAAGCTACGCTGTCCCAGAGAGTTGTGGCGAGAATAAAATTGGAGTGACAAAAGTAAGACAAAAGTAAGACACTTTGATTCTCAAGAGGAAAGGATATAAAGGGAAAATATAGCTTGATAAATGAAATGCTGGATAAAAAGGAAATGTGAAATATGATAGAATGATAGAAAGCACAGTTCTACCAAAAAAAAATAATTATTATTATGAGTTGGAAAGAATTGTTTCTGGGCAAGTTAAAGTTGGGGGGGAGCCAAACATTGTAGAGGGAAAAGATGAGAGAAGGTGCTGGACCAGAAGCTCTATCTGAAGGTTTTAAAACACCAACCCGCAAGCACACAGAGAAAGGAAGAGGTGGCAAAAGTCAGCTCCTACTATTTATACTTTGTCTGACCAATCTAGAGGCCCCTTTCTACTTAGCTAGCCTCTCCTAGGTTTTATTAAAGGAACCTCCGAATTGTAAGTGCAACTCACAAGACTGAGACTCATCTCAATCAGATTCACCTACCACAGGGGCATCAAACTGAAGGCCAGGGAGGCTGGATCCGGCCCATGGGATGCTTAGATCTGGCCTGCAGGGCTGCCCTGGGAACAGCAAATGACTGGCCCACAGTGCCTCTGCCAGCGAAAATGGAGCTCGGGAGGGCCGTGTGCAGCTCTCCTGAGCTCCGTTTTTGCTGGCAGAGGGTTGCAGGAGACCATCGCAGCTGGAAACAGAGCTCAAGATCCCGTTTTCACTGGAAGAACACTCAGGCCACCACAGGTGCCCCAAACATGAGTGACGTCAAGTTGCCCAGGCCCACCCTGGTCATACCTACTCCGCCACCCCTGCCCCTGCCCTCCTGAGGTGAAACACAACCCTAATGCGGTCCTCAATGAAATCGAGTTTGACACCCCTGACCTACAACCTCAAGTTCTCATTCTCCAGATGTATTAAATTTTAAAAGATCATAGAAAAGAAAGAAAAACAGATTAACTACTGGGATTACCTTGTTATTAAAACTAATTTGAAATAACCACCGTTGTCAGATTTGAGAGCTGGTAGACTGAGCTGTGACCCCCACATCTTGCACTCGTACCTATAATATTTATATATATATATATATTGTTAATTTTATCTTACAATTGCAACATTTTTCATGTTCTGGAAGACCAAAACAGTTTCCTCTGCCTGCGGAATCCTGAAGAGAAAGAAAGGATTTTCCTTTCAATGCCACTTCAGAGGACGCATTGGAAGGTGCTTGGGGAAGTGGTTTAAGCCTTATTGTACAATGCGATAGCAATACTTACCGATGAGTGATGTCCCTAAAATGTGTTCTATGGTTCATCAGCCTCTCTCATAACTCCCAAGACCACTTTAAATTGCCTGCAGGCACTGGCATGTTTTTATGGAGTGCTTTGCCTCCTTTCCTTAACTTAAATAAACAGAAACTGTTATGATGATGAACTGTCAATGCAACACAGTAAAACCAGCAATAAAATTCAAGGATGCTCCCTTTGGAGGTGAATGCAAAAGTTACCTGCTGATATAGGCTTAGGCTGCAAATCTAAGCATGGTTGCTTAGAATTAAATGCCACTGAAATAAATGTAGCTGGTTTCCAAATACAGGCTCAAGGAATCAGTCATTTTAAAAAAAATATTTTGATTTTGAGTTTTATTTAAAATAATAATAATAATAATTCTAAACTTCTGTTGAAATATTTGCTAAACCTTCATGTGTATTTACTACAAGAAGGGAAATGACATTGCAATTTATTGCTGTGTGAAGGTTCTTATGTGAGACTCTAAGACAGTGATGGCAAACCTTTTTGGCACTGAGTACTGAAAAGGGAGCACTTTGCAAGTGTTTGTCAGGGCCACGACCAGCAAGAGGAGCTGCCCAGGGGACTTGCACATGACAGATCTGGTACTTCCTGTTTCCGGTGTGTACATGTACGCTGGCCAGCAAGTCTTCCAATTACTGCCACTCATGTGCACGTTCCAATCAGCTGGTCTTCCAGTTTCTGCCACTGCCACATGCACAAAGGCCACCTGTTTGTCATGTGTGTGTGTGCCCCAGAAACCTGGAAGAACAGGTGATGCCGCACATGCCAGGTGATATGGCTCCACGTGCTACTTCGGGCATGCGTGCCATAGGTTCTCCATCACGGCTCTAAGAGTTCTGTCATTGCTTTGTCAATACTAAAGGAGCAGAAACCAGAATTTGGTACATTTGATATCTCTGGGAATGTTTGTAGATTTTTCTCTTCTGAGTATTTGAGGGAGATTATGGGGTTCAGAATCACTATTCCAAAGTACAAATTAATCTACTCAAGACTGAGTTGTAAATCAGACATGAAAAATTAAATTAAATTAAGAATTTTTAAAAATATCAGGACCTTGAAGAGCTCCAGGTAAATGGAGCTGAGAGTGAAAGGGTGGTACCTAAATTTGACTATATAAATAAATAAGTAAATCTTGTGATTTACACCTTTCTGTAAATCAGCGAAATGGTGGCTCCCCATAGATGAGATTGCAAAAGGTGTGTTTCATCAAAATTCTAAGGAGACATATTGAAATATTACTTTTTTTTAACCCAATGTCAAACGAACACATGTTACGTAAGAATATATAAAAAATAATTCATTGTTAAAGTTCTTTTTTTTCATTTTTATTTAAATACAAAGCAGTACTAATCTCGATTTAATAAAAATAGCTATTCATCAGGGAGAAAATAAAATGAATGTCTCCATAAATAAGTAAATAATGTGCTATAATAAATTAAAATGCCAAAGGCTGTTACCTACTACTCCTGTTTGATTGTCAAAGATTAGTTAGAACAGATAATTTCATCATCAAACCCTGAAAGAAGAACAGTACTTTTTACTTTGCCAAAATAGAATTTAAATAGTATATTTCAATCATGATTTCAGATAAAAATGCTACTTGAGTTTAAAGCAGGGTTAAATTTTATATCTGAATTCATGTATCCCTGCATTCCATTTATCAGATGGAGGCAGAGGTTTGATTAAATATTAAAGGAAGAAGAAGATATTTAATTATTTAGTGTTTTCTCTGAGAGTTTTAAAAATGCAGTTTAAAAATTACAACCCAGAGATAATGCTGGCATTAATTTAACAGTAGTAATGTGAAGTAGTCTACAATACATAACTCAGACTTATAGAGGCTGTCTGATTCTAATAAAATAATAGAAGGAAATAGGGAATTAATGTGCAAGTTCAAAAAATTGACTAATTTATTTACTAAGCTTATATGACACCCATCTTGTTGTCAAGCAACTGTTCCCTAATGGTTTAATTTTGAGCACTGCATGGTTTTGATGGTCTATTTTACCATTATAACGACCCGGTCCAGTTCAAGCAAGCAAGGAAACGACCCCCAATGAAAAAGCACAAAACAAGATACTGGTATCACGGAGTTAACAGCACTCCTTGAAAAACAAAAATGCAGATAAGTAAAATCAAAGATTACCAGCAAGGAACTTGGCTAGGATTCAAACGAAGCAAGCAGGAGCTGATCAAGACGACACGTTCCAGAACAGGAAATTAACTCTTTGCTTCCTGCAAAGCAAACCCCACCCCATCCTCTGGTTATCAAGCATTGCACCAGCAATCAATGTCTCCGCAGCTGTGTTTGCTGCTGCTGGATTTTGTCCCTCCTACGCTGACAGGCGTCTGCCAGAGGCACGGCCTCCTCCTCCTCCCCCTCATCATCACTCACACCTGGGGGAGTCAAATGTTCAGTGACCTCAACCTCTCCGGAGTCTATTAACCCCTCTGAGTTGGAGTCGGAGTCTGACGGAGGTTGAGACACAGCAGGAGGCATGACATACTATCTCTTTCATCTACCTGAGTCCTAAAATGGAAGCATACAATTTGGATATAAAATCAAACTTTCTGTCTTTCTTCTCCTTAGTTGACTTAGTTGCACAGTCCTCATCAAATAAGTTAGAGGTGTCAAACTCAAGGCCCATGGGCCTAATCCTGGCCACAGGGTGCTTAGATCTGGCCCATGGGGCTGCCCTGGAAACAGCAAAGGCCCAGCCTGCGATGCCTCTGTCAGTGAAAATAGAGCTCGGGAGGGCCACGTGTGGCCCTTCCGAGTTCTGTTTAAACTGGCAGAGGGTTGTAAGAGGCCGTCGCAGCCGAAGACAGAGCTCACAAGCCCATTTTTGCTGGCAGAGTGCTCCAGCCACTACAGGCGCGCCTCCCCAGCACAAGTGACGTGAAACTGGCCATGCCCACCCTAGCCTCGGCCATCCCAGCTCCCTGAGGTCAAAACAACCCTGATAAGGCCCTCAATGAAATCAAATTTGACATCCCTGAGATAAGCAATGAGGGTTGCCAGGAGTCATAACTCTTGTCAGCTCTTATTTTATCAAGTTTCAGGCAGTGCCTAGGTGAGAGACAATTGGTTCTTTGAGGGCCCAGAGACCATGAACGTACCAATGGGTAAGGAGATTTTAAGTTGTATTAATAACTTTAACAGGCTGGTGTAAACAGAAACAAAAAAAAGCATAATATACCAAGCAAGATTGATAACTCTCCCTTCAGCTGTTGAGATCTCCATTAACAGCAGCAGAAAGCCCTCAATGTGCCAGGGAACTAAGTGCTAAACTAAGTGCTAAAAGTCGATGCCAAAGTTCAAAGCTCAAAGGGCAACACTAAGGGTTTTTTTTTAGTAAGGCCTGGGCATGATCGCATCAGGGATGAAAAGCTATCAGTTTGGACCGGTTCAGGAGAACTGGTAGCGGAGATTGGGGCTGGTTTGCCGAACTGGTAGAAATCGCTCTCTGGCCATGCCCCCAAACCGGTCCACGGCCTGTAGCCCTGTCATGCTTCCCTGCCTTCCACGCTGCCTTCGTGATGTCCCCATGGCCAGCTTGTGAAGGCAAGCAAGCGGAAGGCCATGGGGGAGCCAGGCAAGCATGGCAGGGCTGTGGGGAAGGTAGCTAGCAGCTTAC
>JANHFP010001609.1:27000-49911 GCA_032468135.1 Calamaria suluensis
CTGTCCGTCATCCTCACTCCCCTCTGAAGGAGTCTCCTGTTGCATGACCTCAGGCTCACCAGGATCTATTAACCCCATATTGTCTGAGACAGCAGCAGGGGAAGGCTGGGGAACATCAGAGGGCATGACAGCTTTAGAATAGAATAACTTTTGCATAAGTGGTACCATTGGGTGGAATCCAAGTATAATATTCAAAATGCAAAATAAGATTAGAGTGGAAAGATAATAAAACAAAATTTGGATAAACGAAGGTGAAACCTATAAGACCAAAGTGATAAAATACTGATGGTTAGGTTGTTAACAAAATAGAGATAAGTAGTTGTATATTTTTAAATAGCTTTATATGTTCGCTTTTTTATTTTTATCTTTTGTTTTCGTTGTTGGTGTATTGTTTTAAATGTATATTATTTGTAAAATGTTTTTTATATGTTAATACTTAATAAAAAATATTTTTTAAAAAAGAAAATACAAAGCAAAAAGAAAAGTTGGAGGACAAAAGAAACCACGTTCCTACAATTCCCTGTTTGCTTTGAGATTTGGGGCAGACACGATATTACTAATGAGACATTCATGTTACTTAGAGTCAAATTGAGTTCTTAAATTTGGCTATTAAGCCATCACACGATCCTGCTGGAAATTCCTACAAGTGTATGCCAGACAGTTCATGGCAGCTGTATCATTGTGTTATGCACTTTACATTGGTAGGAACAAAAATACCAAGACAGCTGTTGTCAGAGAGAAAAAAAATCATTCAGTATTTAAGAACTATTTCAAGCCAGCAGCTGGATGACAGTTTCCAGATGAAAATTAGGATGCACTCATACACATCTTTATCTATTTAGTCAGCCCAAAAGGTACCTACAATGACTTAGAATTCAGATGTTTACTAAAAATGTAAAATTCCGAAACATCACTCTGCAAAATTTAGAGGAGAAAAGCAGTTCTTTTGAAAACAGAATAGAGCCAATACTAATATATTGAAAAGCTCTTTAAAACATGAGAAACAAGAAAGGGGCACAATTAAACTGGAATTTACTTCCCGCGTGGAAGTTCCCTTTTCCTATTTTGGGTTGATTTTAGAAGTTCTTTTGGTCTACAGTAATTTCAAGAACTTGAAGTTTATGAAGAAAGTCAGAGAGATCTTCAACAGCTTAATAACACCTGCTGACCATCATATAATGCCGTCTTTTCATTCTAACATTACGTTGATGGTTAAATATTGTCTCTGGCGACATTTCTGGAACCCTCAGAAAAGCATGATGAAGTGGGCTAAAATTCTATTGGAAAATGTGTGATTGAAAGGATGGAATTTTACACAAGTTATAACCTTCAGGAGATTTTTTTTTCAAAATGAAATACTGCTGGTATGTATCACCAGAAAAAAACTACCTAGAATTGTGCCTCAAATCTATGCTGGAAATGTGAATAACCAGAAGGCAGGGGTGAAACCCAGCCAGTTCTATCCGGCTCAGGCAAACTGGTAGCGGCGGCTGTGGGAGGCTCCATCCACCCGCGTTGATGTCACAACATCATTTTTTGCCACATTTTAAGCCTCTGCGTATGCACTGAAGGGTTTGCTCATGCACTGATGACAGTGTGTGCACTTCGGCAAACTGGTATCATGATGGTAGACATGCAAAAAATCTAGAAAATACAATGTAACTGGGGATTTTAAAGATTAATATACAACTGAAATCAGATTTCCCCCCCTGTTGGGACAGATGGATAAACAGTTTGGGAAAAACAAGATTATTGTATACACAAAGTTGGGAAAATTTGGCAATACCTACAATGGAGGAATGGTTGGTGAAGATTATAGAAGCTGATGAGATGATCAAACTGATTGGAGAAAAGTCAATGTAACTGCACAAGAAACTCTTTATGTACTTTTTGCATAAAGTAGGCAAAAGTGAATGTTTGATGTATGGTTTTGACAGTTATGTAAAAGAGATTATAAAAAGACGAAAGTCATAAATTTACAATTGTACTTATTACTTCTATAAAGAATGCAAGCCAATTTATCAGGAGTGGGATGCTACTGGTTTGCACCGGTTCCGCCAAACCTGTAGTAATAAAAGCTACCGGTTCAGGCAAACTGGTAGTTTTAAAAAAGCTTCTGGTTTGTCTGAACCAGTATTTCCAATGGTCAGTTGTGCCACATGATTTACATTAGCTACAAAGCATGAAACCCTGCTTTCTAGCGAATCTAAATCACACAGCACAGCTGTTCCCACCTCACTGTTCTTACCTTCAAATAGCTCCATTTTCCATGCGAAGCGCACATTTAGTATACACTGTGCATACACTGGCAATATATGTGTGTGTGTGTGAGTGCGTGCATGCACACACACACACACACACACACACACAATTAATACAACTGCCTATGATGCAGATGACCCAGGTTCAAATTCCAGAAGGGTATGGCTACCCGATGAGACCTAAATAGCTTGAAATAGATCTATACTAGTCTCCCCCCATTTTCAATATCAGCAAAAAAATACAATAAATAAATATATATGTGTGTGTGTGTGTGTATACACAAACACATATATTCTTATATATTCTTCCAAATTCCCTGCCATTTTTCTTTTTTCCTTCTTACTCTATTTTACTTTGCATTAATCACTTCCATTAAAAATATTTTAAAATGCCTCAGTGTATGTATCCTCCTTTTATCCAAGTACCATCTACTAATAATTTACAAGTTGTCACTTTAGCCATATAGATACACTTGCCACTTTAAAAATGGCATCTCTGCCTAAGTCATTCTACAACTGTTCAAAATAAAAAAGCAAGAATATATTCATAGAGCATCAGAAATAGTCCACAGACACCATAGACATTACCTCCTGGTTGAGATGAATGTTTTTCCCAGAATGAGAGATGAGTAGAAAATGCATGCACAGTGGACGCGCTACTGAGCTTTTCTTTTTAAGATTTTGATGTGAATAATTCAATGTTTATTAAAATTTCAAGGCTAGCCAAATTGTGCCGACTCATGATTTGCTTAGCTAGATTTTCTGAACAAATCATAATCAAATACGGTGGGTTCCCACAATACCCACAATGCACCTTATTAGAATTCAACGTGGAATGCAAACTCAGTCGCACTGATAGCTTGACAAGCTAGCACTTTCAAACATGGCAACAAAGATACAAACTCCAGTACATTATAATATTTATTAATTTCATTTATTGATCTGTTATATTTCAGGATAACAGTTCTCCCAAAAAATTTTCCCAGATGCATAAACATTGCTAAATCACTGTAAATATGATTTAAATACTATTGACAGAGACAGAGGCAGTCCTATCAGGATTAATAGTATGACAATGGTAGGAGTGATCAGATGAGTGACCAAGGGCTACCCTTTTTTCACAGGCATCATATACATATAAAGGAGTAGGGTTTTGACTGATTGTCTAGGTTGCCATTTTGAAGCTGTTCATACACGACTGAACACACGCACACGCAAGCACACACACACACACCATTATGGAGTTTAAAGGATAGTTATGACAATGAAGATTCCATCTGGAGCTTTTGAGAAGACTCACTATCTTTCTCTTCCTGAAGGAGACTTTATCATTTTTTTAAAAAAATCTATTGGGTTTTAAATGCATAAAAATTCAGGCCTTGCTGTTTCTAGAAGAGGGGCACGTGTCAAAAATACTACAAAATAAAAAGAAAAAAAGTCAGCTCCCTCATTGCATGTTATTAACAGACTACCTGGAGCTTCTAAACTTTAAGTAGCCCTATGCAATATTATAATGCACTCTAATTGAGTAAGTTAAGTACATAATAGAATGAGTAATTAAAATATTAAACTTAATTAACCTTAATTCTTAAAGGCCATTTTAGTAACTCAAGAAGATATCAAACAAGCTAAACACCCAAAAAAAATGCAGGAGGAAAGCTATTCTTTGCTGCTGTCCCATGCTGTTAAATAATTGTGTATTTATGGAACCTTACTATATAAAATTGATACAAAAATATATGGTAAATTTCACCATTTTCACAGTGTGGATAATTATTAATCACAGCACCTTAGCAATTTTGCTCTTATGTTTGGAGAAGAAAAATTGAAAACAGTAGTATGATGGATTAATCACCATTCTTTTACTTTCATTATGTAGAAAAGAAATTAGGAAACAGTAACCCATTTTTTAAAATGTTCCCACTATTCAGCAAAGAAAGAAACGTATTGTAAGTCTTCCATTCCCTTTTGCTCTCCATGTCATTCTCTGACTGGCTGCTTAGCAGGGTCCAGGTGTTTGGGAACCATCATTAAGAGAATAAAGGAATAACAACAGAATAGCAGAGTCGGAAGGGACCTTGGAGGTCTTCTAGTCCAACCCCCTGCTCAGGCAGGAAAGCTGTATACCATTTCAGGTAGCTGTCCAACCTCTTCTTAAAAACTTCCAGTGTCTTAGCATTCAGTTTCTGGAGGCAAGTTGTTTTCCACTAATTAATTGTTCTAAGGTCAGGAAATTTCTTCTTAGTTCTGCAGTAGGTTGCTTCTCTCTTTGACTAGTTTTCATCCATTGCTTCATTTATTTATTTTATTTTTATTTATTTTGTCAACAAGTACAAGGAAACAAGTAACAGTATTAAGGATATAGTCAAAACATAGCCATAAATACATTGAATGATTACAAATAGATGGGGACAGTAGGACAGGGACAGTGAGTAGGCACACAGGTGCGCTTATACACACACCCTTAAGGACCTCTTAGAAAGCATGAAAGGTCCACAGTAGACAGTTTAAAGTATGGGGATTAGCGAAACTAACAACAGGATCAGGTAGGGTGTTCCAGACATTTACTGCTCTATTGCAGAAGTCATACTTCCTACAATCAAGATTAGAGTGACTTACATTGAGTTTGAATCTATTGATAGCTCTTGTGATATTGTGGTTGAAATGAAAGTACTCATTTACTGGTAGGACGTTCTGGTAAATAATCGTATGCACTAAGCATAGATGGTGAAGTTTGAGGCTGTCCAGACCTTCATGTCCTGCCCTCAGATGCTTTGAAAAATAGCTTGGCTCCTGCTTCTTTGTGGCAACCCCTGGGATATTGGAAGACTGCTATCAAATCACCCCTAGTATATTTTAGCCTCCAGTCCCCATCAAGGTGACAAAAACTGGATGCAATATTCTAAATGTGGCCTTACCAAGGCATTATAAAGTGGTATTAACACTTCACATGATCTTAATTCTATTCCTCTGTGTTGACTTTTTGGCAGCTGCAACACACTGCTGGCTCATGTTTAAATGATTGTCCATTAGGACTCCAAGATCTCCCTCACAGTTACTACTATTGAGTGAAATACCATCTATACCAGTGATGGCTAACCTTTTTGCCATCGCGTGCCAAAAATGGGGGAGCCCGGGGGGGGTTGCACATCCGTGTGCCCACACCCATAATTCAATTCACCCCACCCTCCCTAGAAAGGCTCTGGAGTCTGGGAAGAATGAAAAATGGGCCTTCCCCATCCCCCCAGGCCCTCCAGAAGCTGGAAACAGCTTCCTTCCCAACTTCTGGTGGGCCTGGAAGGCCCGAAAATCAGCTGGTCAGTACCCGCATGTGCATCAGAGCTGAACTAGGGCAATGCTCACGTGCCCACTGATATGGCTCCACGTGCCACCTCTGGCACCTGTGCACACTTCACATGATCACCTTGGTTCACCATCACGGACCTATACTGTGCATTCTGTTTTCTTGCCTAAATGTAGAACCTTACTTTTTTCACCATTGAATTTCATTTTGTTAGATAGCATCCAATGTTTAAGTCTGTCAAGATCCTTCTGCATCTTAAGCATATCTTCTGGAGCATTGGCTATTCTTGCCAGTTCGGTGTCACCTGCAAATTAATGAGTTCCCCATCTATCCCCTCATCCAAATCATTGATGGAAGATTTTATGTGATACGTATTTGATTTACATGACAACCCTGGCAAAAAAAAAAAAAGGTTGTAAAATCAGGCACAACTCACGTAACAGCCACCATGCTTTGTAACCAAAATTCTGGTCTCAATTGTAGTCATATGTTGAGAACTACCTTTACTGTACATATCGTCTTATATTAGTGGCTGTACACCGCCCCGAGTCCGTGGGGAGAGGGGCGGTATATAAATTTAATAATAAATAATAAATAAATAAATAAATATCACTGATTATACATCATTTATTTGCTAAAAGCGTAAATTGAGCCTTGCCAGATAAGCTATTAACATCCAGTTTCTCACCCAGGCAAACAAGCTGCTCATAGAACCTCGTAAGAATAATATGAAGAACTTATCTTCCACCATTAATTTCCCACTGGTTTGGCTTTCAAATCACATTAGAACATTATATGAGGGTGTCCAACAGAGAGCTCAGAAAGAAACCTTAAATAGCAAGAGGCCCATTGCCTGTATGGTAAACTCTTTAA
Organism: Calamaria suluensis; assembly: GCA_032468135.1. Taxonomy (NCBI): domain Eukaryota; kingdom Metazoa; phylum Chordata; class Lepidosauria; order Squamata; family Calamariidae; genus Calamaria; species Calamaria suluensis. The sequence continues at coordinate 33,439 of JANHFP010001609.1, forward strand.
GATTAAATACAGAGGGGGAAACTGCTCAACTCATAAGCGTATACTTTGGGTCTCTCCTCAGCTACCTTTTTGGATGGATGCTGTACCACACATTATTATCAGGGCACAAGTATTTGTTGGCCTGCAATCAATACTAAAAAAAGGACTGTCCTCTAAACATTATAGTGAAATAGAGACAGCAACCTTCACTTCAGAATCTCTGAAATGTAATTGCTGAATCACAAACTATCATTCAAAAGATATAGAGGGGGACTGTCAAACTCCTGGCCTAGGGGCCGGATGCATCACACACTGGCCACGCCCAGTTTAGTGAAGGGGGGAAAGTTGTGACACGTCACGTAATGACACCATGACAATGCAAGTTTGACAGCCCAGACATAGGTGAAATCTCTCTAGTCCCTCATGCTCATCACTGCACAGCCCTGCATGGGAGGAAAGCTCAGAATATAAACAAATTTCATACCATAGATAAAATTAAGAGTCGATGCATGAGTTCTCATGTCAAACGGCTAAATCAACTTATCCAATTGGCTTGAAAATACTTCCCTTATAGGCGTTTTTAGCTATTCTCAATTATCCAGGTCATGGTTGCCTTAAAAGTGGTTTCCAAAAGGCAACTGGAGTTTCTTTGGGGTTTTTTCCCCCTTGAAAATGTTTTGCTTCTCATCCAAGGTTTCTTGGATGGGAAGCAAAATATTTTCAAGGGAAAAGAACAAGCAAGCCTACCTTTTGGATCCTATATAGGTCCTTTTTAATTCTATCTGGTTGCTTAGTAAAATGAGACAATTCTCATTGAGAGAATTAGGGCAATTACAAGGCCTGTACAGGAGTGAATTGGGTATTTGCCAATAAAGTAGGCAAATGATCAAAGTGCATCAAAATTTGTTGCAGGACTTATAATAGGGCTACAAGAGAATACTAATAATATAAAATTAAGAGTAATACTGTATAGATTGTGTAGCATTTAGGAACTGAATGTAATGCAAGATATACTTCATGCTATAGATCATTCCAATGGACTTGCTTGCAGCTCTGGCACTACCATAAAGTAGCCAACAAGCAATTATGTATCTTTACTCCGTTGTTTTGGTTATGATGATAAAACACTGCATCTCTAAATGATGGACAGTTACATGTTGTGGTACTTCCAAAAGGACGCCCTGTGGACCACCCAGCCTCCGTGCAATCTCTAGTACCCCAGTCATCTCATGGGAGCAGAGGAAGATTGTTGGGGTGTCAAGTTTCTTTCGAAGTGGAGGCCCCAATGTCAAAATTGTGTGTAAACAAATCAAAATGAAAGGCTATATATCCAGTGAGATCCATCAAAATAAATTGAAAAAATAACTGTCTTTGAGAACTGCACATGTTTCTTGATTGAAATGAACATGAAGGAAAAATTATACTGGTCTATTGATCAATAATGAAGCGCCTAAGGTTTGCTGTGCAATGGTAAAAAGGAACACAATCTGCCTCCATGAATTTCAATGAATCATTTTTAAACAATTAAGTAAAGGCCAAAAAAACCAGAAATCCCAAGTCAAAAGGAAAAAAAATAGTGTTTTATTAACTACCACACTGTTATAATACACTTTAAACGTACAATAAGGTAGCCTTTAAATTTGAGGTGGTTTGAACAAATGAACAGATTTTCCAAATGTTTGTAAATAGTGAACGGTTGCAATTATTGTACTTTTTTTTTTTTTTGTAAAACGGGTAGAGAGCACTTACAGACTTGGCTATGCAAATTAAGAGTGTACATTTTTTTATAGTTGAAAATATAAACAGTAATTAAAAAATAAAAAAATCAGCTTAATAAAAAACATATATGTTTATCAGTTAAATGTACTGGATACATACAATTTAAGGGAAGCATAAAGGAAAGATGTGGATATTTAAATGCAGCTCAACTAACCAAAGCTTGGCAGAAAAAAGCGTTGTAAAACCCTTATTCCACTATCACTAATATTAATATGGACTACGGTCCCTATGGAAATGATTTTCTATTATTTGCATTTGTATATGTGTGCCTGTGTCTGAGTGCTTACGTGTCTTTTTTTACTGATAATTTACATGATGGCTTTTAAGGCCCTGGCAGACAGATGTATTTGGAGACAAAGTTAGATAAAAACTGCAATTCACATGGATACCCTTAATTTTTGGTCCTCCAATATTCAAGAAAAGGGTATCTTTATTTTTGTTTCATCACCCAAAATGCAGCAACTTATTTTTATTTAAGCCTTGAATAATTTTAAACATCAGTTATATTGCCCAAATTAGTTACTTAAAGAATATTATTAACAAGACATTATTTTGGCAAAATTAAACTTTAAACATGGCTTTTCAACAGGATTTAAAAGGTGACTATCCCTAGAGCTCCATGTTAAAATGTAATTTTCAAAATCTTACAAGAGTAATGCTTAAAATATTGTACATAGTTAACCTAATTAAAATAATTAGCTTCAAAATGACAACTTGATGAGCTAAGTAAAGCCTATACAATGAAACATTTGCTTGGAAACTTGATTTGTCAGTTATGCATAATAAAAATTCCAGTCAAGAAAATTACAAAATTTCTTTTATCATAACATGATTTCTTTTCACCAATCAACTTTTATCTTACAATAGATAAATACCAACATGTTCTCATTTTTACACTAAACCACAAAGGATTGATGCATTTGATTAGACTACCATTTCAATTGTTAAATTTCTTTTTATACAAGTTGGTAAAATTTAATATCTTCTAGATTCCAAAAGTACCTACAAAACTCATGCAATTTTACCATTTTAATATACTATGGAATATCATACAAAGTAAGGCATTTCAGTGTCATGTATAACCAAGTTACTGTCAATCCAAAATTTTTTGCACATCAATAAAAAGATATCTAAGAACTTAGGAACAATATTCTTCTCACTACTGTATAAAAATAACCACAATTAATAGGTATTTTGTGTATATTTATTCCATTGTCTCATTTCCGGAAACGGTAACAAGCTGTAAAGGTATTTCAGCATTGGTAAGAATATCTTGATTGCTGGTGCCAGATGTATTCACAGTTCCTATCCCTGAAACAGAACCTTGTTGAATATTAGCAAGGATAAGTGTTGTTCCGCCTGCAGTAATCAAAGTATCCTCTGGTGTTGCTTCGACCGATGCAAGCACTGTACTGGTAGCATGAATAGCTTTTTTATTTTGATGCGTTTTAATGTGTTTGGCAAGGTGATCACTTCTCATGAAGCGCTTGGAACATTCTGGACAGACGAATTTCTTTTCACCTGGTCAACATATAAAAAAAGGGAGTTTTTTTCTTTCACACCAATGCAAATGTAACCTTAACACAGCTCAGATTTGAAACACTTCACAGATCTTCATTTTTCTTTAAATAGAAAAGCACATACGATTTATAAATGTTGCTATAGATCTTTAGAAATCAGTAGCAATGGTTAAAAAAGGGTTTTTAATTATTTAAACGGTGCTTTAATTTCCCACCCCATATATGCCAAAATATTTTTTTAAAAAAATAAAAAATTGGTCACCTGTATGTGTTCTCCTGTGTCGCTGTAGCTCATCACTACGGGTAAATCTTTTCCCACAAAACATCCACGTACAAATAAACGGACGCTCTCCAGAATGCCAACGAAGATGAGCTCTCAAATGTGATGTTTTTCCATAGACTTTCCCACATCCTGGTATGTGACAGATGTGTTGCTTCTTCTTTCCCAAATTGGTGCCTCTGTTAAAACATGCAATGAAACAAACGTTACTCAAAACACTGACATCATCAAAACATGTTGCATATTACACTGAACTGTAAGAAAATGCATTCATGTACCTCAACATAGATGTATAGTGATCAAGGGCATTAACTAGCTCAGGAGCAGCATGAGCTGTCACCGCAGGATCTAATGCCACATCCTTCAATCTGTCACTTCCCCATTGGCACCGAAAGAGCAAGATGCACAAATTTCCCACAGATACAGGTGCTCAATTGAATGATCACTCTTACTTTTGCCTCGTTTATTTTAGGGACATTTGCTACACAATGAGACACGGAATGCATACATACCTTCCACCACCTTCTTTACAATTGGGGCAAGTGCAAGCTACCCTTCGCAATCTTTTTCCTTCCTGATGCGGCTGGTCCCCTTCCTCATCCACCACCTGCACCCGCAAATGTGTCAAATCATTGGTATTCAGTGTAGAATCACCACCAAGCTGCCATTCTTCTGGATCAGGCTCCTCTTCTTTAATCCTAATGTCTAAAGGTAAGGGGAGGGGAAGAATATTACAGATCAACAGTCAGTCCCATTACACAGAAAGGAGAAAACTGTAAAGGTCTTAAGCTTTGCAATATCTTATCAATCTTATCTTGTTTATCTTATCAATCCATTCCAATCTCAGAATGCCAGACAACAATTTATGTACTTTTATTCATATCCATAAGAACCTCAGTATCCATTCTCTACTGAAAACCCACATCTATCCTCAGATGTCAAATCAACTAAGCATGCTTTTAAGAACACCATTTTAAAAAGTTAGAAACAAAAGCAACCATTTTTTCTAGCCAGAAAGCGAAAAAGTAACCTTTATTTTTCAAAAAAGGGCTTTTCAATGAAATATGTAAAATAATTCTGCTGAAACTAGAGAGAAGATTTTAAAAGGTGAAAATGATGTTTCAAGAATGCTTTTAAAAAAACAACCCACCAAACCCTTGCAAATTATTTTCTTTGGCTGGGAGCTTTATTGATGTATAGTTGTCTGAACAGCTCAAGCAGATGTTTGATACCAGGTAATGAGAGTGATAAACTGAAACATTAAAAACACATCCAAAAATGGCAAAGATTGAGAAATTAGAACAAATCATTGATAGTTGTGAACCAATACAATAAGAGTATATCTGCTGGAGAGGTTCTGAAGCTACATGTATAAGTGGGATGGCTGTACCAATGCTCCAGGCACTAACCTTCAAATCCGTTCAAAAACATATGCTTTTCGTCCTTAGATCAGCTGTAGCTGGCCATAACTATTTAACTGCCCTTCCCTCCACATGTTCAAGAGCTACATGAAAGCTCAGCATAATGCTTTGCCAGCCCTGATGTTGTGTTGAGTGTTAGCTCTTCCATTTACTCTGAATGGGAAGCCTTAAGAAGCCTATAAATGGAAGCAGCATTCTTCCCAGACAGAGCAAAGCTGGGCCAAGGAAAGACGACATTCTAGTATGCCAAAGGAAGAAAAAATAATCCTTAAATGCCAAGGGCAAGCTTTCAAAAGAAACAGAGCCAATATCAATTAAATACAACGGTTTTTTTGTTTTTTAAAAAAATCTCTCTAGGTATTCACCTACATTATATTTATAGTACTGTTTTAGCATTCAAACTATGATTAGCCTATTTTTGTCTAATAATATCCATCTCTATATTTTCCAGTGGTAAAAAGGATATTTAATACACTTAATTCACCCTGACATTTAATAGCCTTCAGTTGCTGCAATACAATATATGTACCTATGAAGAACTTCTGTTGAGAAAGGTTAACCTTATAAATTTGTAAAGTGTTGCAAGAATAACTTGTAAAAACAAAAAAGATAACCTAATTGCCGTTTATTTTTGTTTCAGTAGCACAAGTTAAATTATAGTGCTTGCTGGACAAATTTCATATTCAGTACAAACAAGAAATGAAAATATTTTTCAGTAAGATATTCAGCGCACATACATATCCACAGATTGAGAAGTTATTATATAAATCCACAGAATGTATTATATAAATTGTCACTGGTATTAAAGTTTGATGTTAAGGAAGTTATGTAATCAAATAATACAGATCCATTTATATGAGTGAGATCATATTTCACATTGGATTGAGGCATCATCATACTCTGGTGATATTCAACTTTATATCTCTATCCCTGGTGACCCAAGTAATGCTGTCGCTATCCTCTCATAATTCTTGGAGACACAGGCCAATAAGCTATGATGACCTTAACAAGGCTGAGTGGCTTTGGGTACACAGAACATCAAGATCTGGGTTTTTGACATCTTTCTTTCTGGATGGGGTTGCACCACACCTGTCAGGCCCAATTAGCAACTTAGGGTTTCTCCTGGACCCATGTCTTCTGCTCGAAGAGCAGGTGGCATGTGTGGCTAGGAGAGCATTTAAATAACTTACAACACTGTTGCACAAACTGCACTGGCTGATGTTTGTTTCCTGGTAAAGTTCAAAGGTTTGGTTAAGACGTTTTAAGTCCTCCATGTCATGCGTCCAGGTTACTTGATGAACCATCTCATCCCACTAGGACAGGCCCACCCCACTCATGCCAAGAGAAGGCCTGCTGCAGATCCCGTCAGTCAAGGAACTCCAGCTGTCAGGATCCAGGAGAAAAGCCTTCTGTGCCATAGCACTGGCCCTCTGGAACATCCTGCCCACTGGGGTGAGGCCTGCTCCCACCCTCCTGCCTTTCTATAAGGGCCTGAAGACCTGGCTTTGCCAGTTGGCCTGGGGACCCAATGGAGGTGGCTATTAGACTAACAGCAGACCCCCCCTCCCCTGCTCCCATCTTTTAAATCCATTTTGCTATACTTTATTTTTTGTTTCATTGTTTTACTATACTTGTTACATTTACGTTTTTAATAATTTTACATTCAATCATTGTAAGCCACCCAGAATGGCCCCCACAGGGAGATGGATGGTAAATAAATTTAATAAATAAAATATTACTCAACTCCAAAGATGACCAAGAATGTAACAGAACCATGCATGAGAGTACATGCACCTCTATTGTATTTCTCGATCAAACTGCACTTCAAGCTTCCAAATTTGGGTAAAAGGGCTCCCAAACTATGAAGCAAACCCACGAGCAGCTTTGCTCTGCTACAACTCTCATGTGCCTCTATTGTAACTTCTGTCTCACAATTTTTAAAAAAGTCAGTAGGAAATAGACATACGCCTCTTTTCATCCCCTCCAACTCCAAGTTGCAAAGGAAGACACATTGAGGCCATCTATTCAGTTCTGAAGAAGCTTCTCTTTCTAAGTGCTCAATGCCTTCCTATACTTTTTGTGATAAACATCTTTTAGAATTATTTTGTCATTTTATACCATGTGCCTATAAACTGATGTCCAACTCATTTTTTTCTGCATGTTCATCAAACAATAATTTTTCCAAGCCAGAATGAGAAATTCACTCAAACCAGTGGATCTTTCATAGTGTAATCCTATGGGTTTTTACTCAGAAGCAAGTTTTATCCTCTTCAACATAATTTATTTCTAACTAAAGGGGCATAGGGCTGTTATCTTGAATATTGGTACAGATCCATTTGGTTTCAATCCTCTTTGCCCCAAGTATTGTTTTTCAGAAAACCAAAAAACTATTTATGCTTTCATGCATGCAAAAGAATGCTATCGTAATTCTCTGTTCCTACAGAATAGCATGCAATGTGTGTTCAGGAATTGTGATCTCATAAAAATCCAGAAATACTGAGATGTTGAGGCTAGCCAAACAAAGCAATACCTGAGAAGCAATTGCTTTAGCATCTTGATTCACAAGGCAAGTTGTTCCATAAGCACACCCTCCCAAAAATGATAAAATATATTTTATATTTTCAAATAATTCTGAAAAATAGAAATTCTTACTGAAATATATGTTTGGGAGCATTTGGCTAATTGAGATGTGTTCCTCTGTAAAAGCATTAAAATATACAGTCTCATGCTACATAATTAAGCTCCATTTCATGCTGAATAAAATAATTAATGTATCTTAAATAGAAAACTAGATATTTTTACTCCAAAAGGATTTTATTAAAATTTTATTAAAAAAATATTCAATTTAAATTTTAAAAATCTAAAATCAAAAAAAAATATTTTTTTTTAAAAAAAATGATTATCCACCCTGCTAAAATATATATTTATCATCAGAAGGGAAATGAATCTAAAATATAACATTTATTCAAAGTCATGTTTGTTGAAGAACTATTTCAGGTAAAAATTTGTTTGGTCTCATCAGCTGTCAGACATGATTGATACATTTTTGGAGGATGAAGGCAACTTATTCAAACAGTAAAAATCCCATTAAAATTCAGCCTGCATGAAAAAGTTATATTACAAATGATAGTTGTATGTCAATATAAGAAACATTTAGTAATTAATAATTACTGGCTACCATTCCAAATACTGTATGAATACTTTGCTTTCTTGTTTTTTATAGTTTTTCCTAGAATATCATTTAAAAAGCTCAACTATCTTTCTAATGACATTATATAAATGTCAGCAACTACTAATACTGATAAAAAAATCCCATGTACCAGGAAAGGTATTTTTCATCCTCTCACCCCATGTCAGTCCTAAATATATTGCAGATAACCCGCCAATATTGTAGAGCAGATTTGGAAACAGAAGGGCTAGAAGACAGAAGGGACACATACCTGTTCCTTTAGTAATGATCCTAACTGGATATCACTCAGATTTTTTATGTAGGTGTGCAATAGGCAGTTTATTATAAGTAATAACAAGATAATATTTTAAGTTTTTTCTTCTGTTCAATCATGTCCAATTTTCAGAAACTGCCTGGACAAGTCCCTGCAGCTTTCTTAGCAAGGTTTTTCAGAAGCAGTTTGCCCCTGCCTTCTTCCTAGAGCTGAGAGAAACTGACTAGCCGAAAATCACCCAGCCGGTTTTGTGCATAAGGTTGGAGTAAAATTCATAGTCTCTCGGTTTCTAGCTTGATGCCCTAACATCAAACTAGTTCTCTGGTATGGTTAGAAAACTTAAGATAATTCGATTATTTAAAAAGTGTGTTTTGAAAGCTTTTTAGTCAATGAGGTTAATCAACAATCCTGTTTTTAGACCACATTCTTCAGTTTCAGCCTTCCAAATAATGGCCCATAGAACTAAGGAAGTGGAGAATATGCATTACTCCCCAAAAACATAGATTGACAGAAATCACATCCTCATTTCTTGCCTTCTGGACTCCTATCCTTTTTAACAGGGACCGATGAAAGACTAAACAGAATTATAATTGTTTATTTGTATCAGTACCAATCAGAAGTCAAGCAACTTAAAATGTATTAAGGAAATATGGCCAAAGATAGTTATTTTCTTCTTCATGCAATCTTCTCAAAAAAGAAAAATGTCCTTCTATGCATTCCTCTGGAAAAAAGTGTAACCTTATTTTAAGATGGATTTCACACCTCTCATTTCCCCGTTCCCCAAAGCACTTTCATATTTGTGTTTATTGCTTCCTTATGAAGTAAACCCAAACTTGCAGACTCAAAAGAAATAAGACAAAATTTTAGAAAAAGGTCAATTTGGAAAAGGATGGGAGAGGACAAAAATATATTTGCACCTCTCTAATAGTTTTCATTTCTGCTTCTTCTGGCCTATAGCTGATTTACTCCTTTTGGTTAGAGCTCATGCTATAGTTGTCATTCAAACTTATATTGCAACTTCTTTATACAGGTGCTGCTTTAACACTTGGTGTAAGTATCCTGCAAGACTATCAAGATAAGATATCGCATTCTCTTTTCCAAAGTGCTCTCTACAATTCACCAACAGCTGAACAGGAGATTGGTAGAAGCAAACTATTTGATTGGTGGGTTGCTGGGAAAGTTCTAATGCTACCTCTTTAGAGGTATAAATTACTATCACCAATGAAATAGATACATATATCTTCTTTCTCAGGGTCAAGTGTGCTCACATAGTCCATAATAAAAATGTGCAACATGTAACCGTACAGATAAAAAAAATATTGTTTTAAATGAGAATGCAGCAGAATCAGATGAAAAGACTATGTAGTCCACCATCCTGTTTCTGTCAGAAGCCAATAATATAGCTCAAAATGAGGATATGAGTGCAACAGTCCACTTCCACTTTTATTCTGCTTGATGTATCTCCAGAATCCTGGGGATATACAATATTTAACCACCATAAAAAGCAGTCACTCATGCCTTCATTGACAAAAAATATTAAATTAAAATGCTATCTGCTTGGCAAAGCAAGTAGCACAAGTAACTATTACACGTAACAATTATTACTGCCTGTCCAAGTCTTCCACCACTGAGCTTCATCTCATGACACTAGTTTGTATTATTGGGAGGGGGCAATCTATCCACTTTCTTTGCACCTCACAGTGCATAAAAAAATATTCATAGTCCCCTTACATTTTTACCATAAATTAATTACCAAGCTCACATACCAGAGCACTGTTTTTGAAACCCCTCGTTGTTTTCAAAATAAATTTGCCAAGTGGTTTCATAAAATGAGGTTAAGCGAAACACATCTGGACTTTGTTTCAGAAGCAATTTCAGTGTTTCAGTTCTAAAATTAATTTATGCTGTTAACAACTTGCTTTTGCTTTAAACTTATTTAAGAAATGAGATGAGCTAATGGAGTATGTATGTCCAAATGTGGTATAAAAAATCCTTCAGAATCCAAAATTTGAAAAATATAATTTTAAAAACATCAAGTTGACAAATCACAAATCAGTTTAACCAAGAAAAAGCATCAGAATTTTACTCTATGTGAAGTGAAATATATCTTGGCAGCTGAGATAATTTATTTCTTCTTAAACGGCAACATCAAGTTTTATATGCTTCAATAATTATGACTAATTTTACAATAATTCAAAGCATTAGTTTTACAATACCTGCAGGACTGTCAGCATTTTCTCCGGGATGCAGTTGAATACCTCCAGAATCTATGGAATTTATTGTAACTGTTTGTAGGTTTGGCAACTGAGCAGTACTTAGACTAACAGGCGTCGAAGTCAAGCCCCCACCTGCTGCAACTTGACCAAGAGTGAGGGTCTGCACAGGTGTCAATGTTATTTGTTGGCCAGGAGCATTTTGAAGCTGCAAGTTCTGCAAGTTCTGTACTCCTTGGACTTGAAATGTTTGCCAAGTTATTTGCCCAGATGGAGTCACTGTCTGTGCCTGGATTAAAAAAGTTCCAGGATTCAACTGAAGCTGAAGATTCTGCAAAGCCTGTTGTGATATACTTTGGCTGGCTTGCACACCATGGATTGTCTGCTGCGCAATACCTTGTACAATCTGAGCCTGACTTGTTTGTTGAGATTCTTGAAGATGTATGTGTTGTACAATAGGCTGTGCTGTTGAGACCTGAATATTCTGGGCCTGTGTCTCCTCCGAGACAGATGTTTGGATGTAATTTCCCTGAATATCTGAACTATGTACCTGCCCACTACTGGAGGGCAAACTGTTTGAATTTTGTTCTAATATACTAGTATTGTCTATGGTTACAGGCAGTTGTTGTGAGGATGACGAGGTTGGCACAAATAAGTCTGTATCGGTGGTTGTTTCCGTCATTTCAGGAGAAACCTGTTCTGCAGTCCTATCAGAAGTGTCCGAACTATCCATTGCCTGTGCAGTGCTTATCAAGTGTCCATCGGCATTAATGCCTGCAGTCATGGTTTGAGGACCACTTAGTCCCAGAGAATCTAGATCAACGCTATTGATGGGAACAAATGCGATGTTTCCTGGCAATCCAAGAGGAACATTAGCAACTACCTGTGCTTGCCCGGGAAACGATGAACCACCAATTGTAACCCCTTGGACTTGGCCAGTCTGTGATAAAATATTCTGAATGTTACTAGAGGATGTTCCAGAGGCAATAATGGTTTGATTGGAGCCAGGAATGATCTGAATTTGACCAGTTTCTTGATTCACACTGCCATTATCAGAAGATGCTGCAAAACCAAGCTGAACCTGCTGGCCATCAGCTGTCTGTATCTGGGGTATTACTTGATACTGGACATTAGACACAGTACCATTTGATGAATCCGAACCAGGTGCAACAGAAAATATCTGCTGATTCTGCAGACTTTGAAGAGGAAGAACGTATTGTCCACTTGAAGTTACTGTGGCAGTCCCTGGGATCTGTACTATATTGCCAGCTTCATCTTTAATAGTTGTAGGTGTAGCAGACAACACCTCCCATCTATTTGGCGTTCCTGCTAACTGTACAGAGGCCAAATCTCCTGTCTAAACAAAAGCAAAAACAAAAACCAAATTAAAACGTCTGTGCAAACGACAGATGAGCAATACATTACTTGCATGAACATAGTATGCCAAATAGTTCAACCTTAGTGCTATGTAATGTTTTTAAAAATACAGGATTTAGCAGTTCTCCACACACAGAAATCTTTCTTCCATTGTTGCTTTAATTACTTTATAATTATTAATTCCTTACATCAATCTAGATTCTGAACTGTTAATTGTAGAATAGCACCTGTAAGGTGCAAGTAGCAACTTATGCATTTTATTTATTTTTTCTGGCTTTTTGTTTAACTCAGTATATGGAGTTTGTTTAAACAGTGGGTTCTAAAAAAGAAACTATTTCCAAAATGGTGCATTTATATACATACATTTAAATAACTGAACAACAAGAAATAGATTTTGACTTGTTATGCCATGATTCAAACAAGTTAATCCTATCAATTCAGTCTCTTCATTTTTACACGTGTCAATAAACATAATTAGAAAGATGTCTATTATATACTAATTCCTACTTTAGATAAACTAGAAAACTATAATTAACACCTTTGGAACATTAAAACGTAGTTTGAGGGTAGTTTGATAATTGTCGGGTTTTCAAGTTGTTAATCATATTTTCTCAATTAAAATAAAAAGGAAACTATCATTAACAGGATACATCCTATTTGTTTATCAACTTGTGCCAAAGTGGAGCCCAAAATTTATTAATCTCTTGGTTTAATAAATTGTGACTGCCTACACTAAAAAACAGGAGAGGTCTTTTCTCTGACACTATCTTTGATTTGAACAGTTTGATCTGATTAAGTAATTCTATACAATATGAATGCATCTGGATACTGCCTTTCCCAAAGTACCTTAGCCACATCTCTGGTGCATTGAATGCCCCTCTTTACAAAACCCTTTCAATTCCAACTTGATGTATGCATGTAGGTAGTCCTCGACTTGCAACAGTTCATTTAATGATCAAAGTTATAACGGCACTGAAAAAAGTGACATGACTATTTTTTACAGTTACAACCCCCTAATCACATGGTCAAAAATCTTGGCAACTGGTTCATAGTTATGACCATTGCTGTGTCCCAAGGTCATGTGATCACCTTTTGACAACCTTTTGTTGAGCAACCTTTTGACAAGAAGCCAGACTTACTTAACAACCAATTTATTAACTTATCAACTGTGGTAATTCACTTAATATATGTGTTAAGAAAGGTCGTAAAATGGGGCAAAACTTACTTAATATTTTTCTCACTTAACAGAAATTTAGGGCTCAACTGTGGTCATAAATTGAGAACTACCTGTATTGCACTTACACAAACAGCTCCTTAGCAAAAATTGTTTTAAGTGATGAAATTCTGACCCGTACATTAATTTCACAATTTTAAAGTATCATTATTTCTAAGTCAGAGGAATAATGAAAAAGTGTATACATGGTAATTAAAAGTGATTGTTTTGGAGAATAAGAAAATATATGATTCAGGAACCTACAGGACAATCACAGCTATGCTGATACTTACAATTGGTACTTATATTTTAAGCTAAAATTACATTATACAAATAGCAAGAGTAAGTACTTTCCACTACTAGCCTGAATTAGGGCACAGAAAATCAAGGTATTTGAGTTTATTACTCTCAAGTGTAGACCTTACATTGTTTTAGCTTTCTTCCCCTCAAAACACAGCTCTATAAATTAAGAAAATTTGATGTAATACAGCCCAATTTTTCTGATGTTCAAAAATTCACAAGGAAGAAAAAATGGACAAATCTAATACAATAACATCTTTGGTCCTTTTTTAATACTAGCTGTTGCATTTATAAGAATGCAAGGTAGGTACAAAAGATGCAGCCACTATAACTTAGCTATTAAAATGTTTTGGAGAAATTTTGAAAATAGAAAAAAGTTGAGTTTTCAAAGAGCATCTTCCTTACAGTTTACACTATTAATCATTCCCCACTTAAGTAACTCTCCAAAAAGATTATCTGTGCCCAACCTTAGAAGTAACACATGCTTTTCTATAGTCTTGGCCTTCCTTACATATGTATATTTCTTCTGAACCACAGTGTGCTTATATTTTTCCTTTACATGAATTTTCCTGCATGGTTATTTTAAAATATTTGATGTACAAAGCCAAAGAAGCATAAGGAACAACAGAGCTTCTGTCTCTGTCTCTCTCTCATGCTCTGGGCAGTTTCAAAAACTGAAATGACAGTCTCTCTTTCTTTTAAAGTCCTGAAAGTCACCTCCTTGTAACACAAGGCTTTCCTCTTACATGTGGCAACCAGGAGCAGAGTTGTACAGCTCTATGATTTCTATATAGTCAGATTCTAATAAGATACACATCTTCCAAGAATCTTATGATCTTCTAACTGAAATAGTTTTTAACTACTTCTAACTTTTCTGGAATGCTAAAGTTGCACATCTTTAACTATTTTCCCCCAGGGGTTTCCTGAAAGTTAAGGATGTGAAAAAAGTATTTAAAAACACATAGTGAAAAAAAAAATTACACGTGGGCAATTGCCATCTCAATTTTCATTGGCATTTTTCCTTTATTTGGATATCTCACAGAAATGTGAATAAATCATATGAGCAACCTTGATTACTTCAAGTTGGGAATTACTGATCTACTACTGTATATGGTCAATTCTAATTTTGTGTTCAAGAGAAAATATGTTTTTAAAAATATTTGGTTATTAACTTTTTATGCCATCTATCTCTCCTATTGTATGGTGATTCTGGGCAGCTAAATAAATAAAAAGGAGAGGGAAATATGTCATGGACAAATAAATGGATATAAAGGAAATGCATATTTGCCTTAATAAAAATGTTCACAGAAATGGAAAGCAAAATAAAATGGTATTTATATTTTAATAGTATCAGCACACATAGATCTGAATACAGATTTCACATTGCATAACCAGAACTACTAGGTCAGTGGGATCTGTCCTGCTAAAGGAAGCAGGTAACCTTTGCCAGTTTTTTCTATATGCAGCTGCTTGACTTTCCTAAAATGTGTTCCATGTACAAGTGTACAATTAAAACATCCTAATCTTTTTCACAGCTGTTGGTCTAAAGCAGCACTGTGGCTTAACTTTTTAATTCCCTTCTCAGAGTGGCAGAACTCTTATTGTCAGCAAGTAACTAGTATTTACTAGTCAAAGAACACCTTAACACCGTAGCAATTTATGATGCTTGTTTTGTACAATAAAATGCCACAATTCTGAAACTTGGAATTCTCCTTAAAAAAAAGACTAATGTTATTATTAGAGGTGGTAATAGATGTACAAGATCTTCTATAATTGTTGATATGTAACAAGAGATGTAAGAATGTATATGCATATGGCATGAATGACATAAGTGCCTATTTCCTTTTATTCGTCATTAACCTTATTTTCAGGATGCCCTTATATCAAATTCAGAAATTATCCCAATCACATTTATATGGACTCCGCATTACCACCACCAATGTTCTGAGCAACATAACTAGAAGGAAAAGTGAAATCATAATGCTCTCCTTTCATTATAGAGGTCTTGATTCAGTATATCCGGTGTATGTTCTCACTCACTATTAGCAGCAGGAAACCAAGAAGGGTGCCACATATAAGGTTCTACTGCAGCTTTCCAACCAGTGGGCTACCTCATATCTCACCCAAAAACATTATGTGTTGATGATCGCAGGGTGAAGGCCAGCAACCAGAGGAATTTGTGAGGGTTTAAAACCAGTGTTAATTTAAAATAGACATCCAAGGTCCATCTTCCCAGAACACCCCCTTTTTGAGAGGGTTATTTTTAAAGTAATGCCTTCCTAAAAAGCCTTCTGACCCATCAGAATGGGGAGGCAGGGAATGTTGTGGGTCCCATTCCTGAGGGAGATACGACTGGTGGGACCCAGAAGAAGGGCCTTTTGAGTGGTGGCTCCTTCTTTCTGGAATATTATTTCCCCAAGAGATTAGAGTGGCCCACGCTCCAATACTCTTCCAGAAAGTACTGAAGACCTGGTTCTGCCAGCGGGCCTGGGAAACCCAGAGCGGGATGGAGCCCATTAAATGTTATATTTTGTTATACTGTACTATATTAATTTATTTGATTCTTTTCTGTTAGTTTTTATTGATTTAAATGTGGTTTTTAATTCTATACGCTGCCTTGAGTCGCCATGGGGAAATAGGCAGCAATATAAATTCAATAAATAAATAAATACTGGAAATTATAGTTTTCATTTTCTAATGACAACACCACTGTATCATTCATAGCCCTACAATGCCACTTTTTTTCATTATCTCCCTCTATCCTATCTCAGTTTCTTTTCTAAATTATCATAAATGAGGTAATGAGTCTTGGGTTCACAGAAATCAGAGGAAAAATTGACTTCCGCTTCCGCCTCTGCTGCGACAGGGAGAGCGAACCTCACTCTCCCACTCGGCCTTCGGAGCCCCCCCCCCCCGAGGGGGGCACAGGTGGGCTCTCAGAGCTCACC
>JANHFP010001609.1:55896-65898 GCA_032468135.1 Calamaria suluensis
CCACTGCCCTGTAGCAGCTGAAACAGGAGGATTCAGGGCTTCAGGCAGCAGCCAGGCATGGGCAGTGTGGCGACGGGGGGGGGGGGGGACAGAGAACTTCAGGCAGCACAGACAGCAGAGGCAATGGGAGAAAGGGAAGGTTTCAGGTGGCAGGCAGGCTGGGGCAGCTGCGGTGAGGGGGGGAAAACGGAGGGCTTCAGGTGGCAGGCAGGTGTGGAAGAGCCACACTCAAGGGGCCAAAGAGCTGCATGTGGCTCACGAGCCGTGGCTTGCCGACCACTGTACTACCTGATATCTGCACTCTACTAAGTAACAAACCATAAAAGAGTCTATTTTATGAAATGCCATGAGAAACTGTGTAGTTAATTAAGTAATGTTCTAGCAATCCATAAGTACATGTGAAAGAAATTAGGATGAAAGAAGCGAAAACAATACAGGAACAAAATCTTTTTTATAGTAAGGTACTGTAAGATTTCCTTCTTAGGTACAGTAGAAATTATTTTCCATTCATGAGATTATCTGAACATTAAAAACAGAACAACTTCAGACTTTTACAATACTTTTAAAGAGCATCAAGAGAAAGGATGTGGAATATCGATTATATCTGTGGTTTGGATTTTATGACTTAAAATAATCGAAATAATACTCTATATGAATTATTTGAGAGAAAATGCATGACCAAGAGAGCAGCAGTCAAAGAGGAAAGAGTCAATGTTTAGGAAGTGGAAATGAAAACAGGTTGATATGGTGACTCTGCTCTGAATAAAGCCACATTGAAAGCTATATTTTTTGGAAAGAAAAAAAGGCTGCAGGTAGTTGTCTATGCCTCATTGTTTTATCATTTCAATATTTATACAGATTCCTATCATTTTTATTTCAGGGGGGAAACTTTAAAGACATTTAAACTCAGTTATATTACTGAAGAAGTTACGTAAATACAATAGGAATTCAGTCCAAATTTTTTAAGCAGAAGGCATTCTTTCCTATTTTCAAAGGGGAATTTATAGTGTGTAGGACAGGGGTGAAATCTAAAAATTGTTGCCACCGGTTCTATGGAAGTGGCTTGGTGGGTATGGCCAAGTTGACGTCACACATGTCACTCACTCACGTCATTCTGCCCAAGCTAATTTTGGAACATTCTCTTGCCCCACTCTCTAGCCTGAAGGGCTGTGCATCCCCCTCCACTAATCCTCCGTACAAACCACCCGCCTGGTTTCTGCAAAGGCAGACCTCCCCTGCAGGGCTATCCAAAGGGAGGGGAATGCTGCAGAAAAAGGCAGCACAGAAGGCAGGCAAGCATGGTAGGGCCACGGATCGGTTTGGGGGACTGGCCAGTCAGCAATCACTACCGGTTCTGCGAACCAGCCCTAATCTCCACTACCAGTTCTACCGAACTGGTCCGAACCAGTAGCATTTAACCCCTAATGTAGGATAGCCCAACATGCTTAGCCCAATATATAGGAACAAAAGTGCAACTAGAAGCAAGATTCCTTCTTTTTTCCTTTTTGGGAGAAATACTGGACTTCTACTCACAGCTTCACATTTTTAAAATTTACTTAAAGAGTAGAACAGGAAAGGCCAGACTGAGCATAATAAGACCAATTTGAAAAGTCCCCTCATCTTACATTTAGATTTTTTTTCAAAAAACTATTTAGGAAAAGATGTGGACGAATATTCTTTAATATATATATATTAAAAGATAGAATATATATATACATATATATATATGTAATTGTAGGGTTACTTGGTTGCCCAATTATGGGAGGGAACATCACAGCTCCCCTTGCCTTTCAGCTCATCTCAAGAGACTATCCAGGCAGAAATTAGTGACATCCTTGTGCCGTATATATGTTGGTTAATAGTTTTCTGCTGATATTTTTTAAAATTAAGGGAGGACAGTATAGATCTATTTATATAGATTATTTTAAGTATAAGCTCAAAATAGATCTATACTGGCCTCCCTTAATTTTAAATAATATCAGCAGAAAACAATTAACCAAATAGACCGCAGCTGCATCACTAGCCACTTCAAACCACACACACACACACACACATATATATGTAAATTTGTGTATTATATAGATATAGATATAGATATAGATATATATATATATACACATATATATAGATACAGATATAGATATAGATATATCATCACCCAGTTTCCTCATTTATTTTGCTCTTGTTTCTGGAAAGATTTAAACAAGATGGTCACATTTAAGTCAATCCTTCAGTCAGGGCCGTGGACTGAAATCCATGTCTCCCTCTGATCTGTTGTAGAATTCAGAAAGGAAGAAATGGGTTAGCAATTTGGTGCTGACAATGCTACTTTAAGGGACAGAAACAACTTTGATTCTAGTGGGGAAAATAGAAGTGAGCTTTAGAATAAAAGTTAAATTTTGCCTCAGTAAGAAATTACCTGGGGGCTTTGATGGACTTGGGAGAAAGTTAAATATTTTTAATGCTTTGGGGAAGATTTTAAAGAAAATAATGCACACTACACTTTCTTCTTTGCCTCAATCCTGACCAAAAAATCTGCTTTCTGTGAGCTACAACTGACATCTTTTATGCTAACTGAAGCACATTGTCACAAGATAAGCTTTTTTCCCCCAGAACTGTGGCAACAGCATGTAGTGTGCATTGTAAAGAAAACAACTAGTTTAAAGTTAGGATCCGGAATGTGAAGGTATATTTCCAGCTCTGTGGTTTTTAGACTGACTACATGCTAGATAGATAATCAGGAGCTGCTGGTTGTAATGGGTTGAACATTCATTGTCAGGATTGGAGGCAGAGAACCTGATACCAGTTGCCTGGGAAATGAGTGGGAGGATGCTGTTGGATGTCCCATTGGGACTGGATTGACCATTGTGGGAGCAGAATGTAGAACTAAAATCTTTGAGGCAGCAAACCATGTGTTCTTCATTTGCTAGCCTATTACATCTAATTATGGGGATAAATTATCACTGCAGTTAAAGAACCTTGAGAACAATTATTTAATGAGGAGTGAAACATTTGGGATATTTCTAATAGCCAAATTAAAAGAGTATACTTGGCAGACTTCCTAAGACAGAGGGACAATGACTGAAATGACAATTGGATTGTCAACATTAAAGAAAACAGTCTGGTACTTGCCACTGTTCAAGTCACAGATTGACTTCATACTCTGATTAAAGTATGTGGAACACGGCCACTACTGTGGGGAATGTCTATTGCTCTCTGGGCCAAATCAATCTTTATCTTACTTAATTTTATACAGTTAACGTTCATTGAATGAGAAGGTTTGCTGAGAGGATGCATAACTCCTTTCAATACTGTTATCAGGCTGAAAATACCACAATTGGCACCCTTATGTTTTGGAAAGAGGTTGTTGTGAAGCCAGATTCCCTTGGAATGCCCTTACCATAAACAACAACACCCCCCACTGTAGAATAGAATATGACCCTGATGGGGAGAGAGAGAGTTGCGAGGGTAAATAAACATTCCAGAAGCCCCAAATTATATCTTGGGCAACCTACTAATTCATGGCATAAAGGAGAGAGGGGGGAAAGCTCATTCACTTGCAAAATTTTGTTTCTATAATCTGAATCAAAATAGTTTTATGACTCTTTCTTGGTCTGGTCTACTTCAAAAGGGTTGACCTCCAATTCAACAAAATGTTGACATAATAAGAAATAAAAACCGATCCCAGGCCTACCACTTTCAGGCAAGAATGTGACTCCTAAAGACCTTGAAGCATGTTTTTCCACATTATCAACCTTTCATTAAACCATGATACTAGCTATTATGCAGTTACTCATTAGTCTTCTGAAATCTTTTTGGCAAAGAAAAAAAATGAAAATTCCATCCATCTTTATTATGTTCCAGTCCATCAGGAAAGCCATTAAACAAACCACAGAGTCTATTACATATACTGTATTATTTACACCAGGAAGTTTAATTTAGTACTCTGCTTATTTGTCCAGCCCATGATCTTCCCTTGGGTTTTTTTTTACCCTGATCTTGTTTGTCATTTCTATTATTCCAACAATGCACTTGTTGTAAAACACTCACCCTAAGGCATGGTTACTGTATGATGGTATCTTTTCTAAATACCATTGGCCAACACTACACAGTATTGTATACTGTGGATACTGTCTCTTGGATCTGATCCCTCATTGCCCTTAAGCTCATCAAATCAATCAATCATATGTTAGTTAACGTATGAAACAGTTGCTGGAGACCTTTTCGTGAGATACTTGACTGCAGTTGGAATGTCTGCATTGCACTTTACCCCACTGTGGTAATATCAGCTATGCAGATAATTATAGGAGGAGGCAGGAGATCTGGCAACCACCCTGCTGCAGATTTATTGCAGATGCCTACGCCCCCAACAACAGGGGAATTGCTTGGAAGTTCACATACACATTCTTACCTGCAGCTGAAAGGAGAGGCTCTGTTCCAACTTGAAAGGCACAGAAGCCCTCTAATGCATTGAAACTTAGGCAAGGCACTTTCCAAGCAACATACACATTTCCCCATGCAGGCTCTGAATGATTCCATCCTTCTGGTAACCCTTGTAAAATTGCAGGCATTGCTTAAAGAGTAAGAACAAACAGAAGTACTCAGCAAGTAAGATCTGTGCTACTCCCTATTCAGGCAAAGGCTTTTATACTTTTCTGGATTTTGAATATGAAAATACCAACACTAGTAGAATTGCTAATTCCAGAATTTGGAGTTTATCATATCCTGCTGCTGTTGCCAATTCACCGCACTTCAGAAAAGTCCTCTGCTTAGGATAATCAATGACAAGATCTTGCCTCTTGTTAATCAATGGGCTCAGGAATCTCCTAATAAAGGAGAATATTTGTGACTCAGGGTTGAAATGAGGGGTCCTTGGTGCCCTCTGAACTTGGTTGTTGCAGACAAACTAGGTAACATCATAATAATGTGATGTTATTAGCACTACCACTGATGATGTTACCTAGTTTGGGTAATGAAATGTCTGCAAGAAAATAGCCAAGCTCGGAGAGCACCAAGGACCCCTCATCTCTTTATTCTTCCTGTCTGACAGTTTAATAACCAGCTTCCCAATCCTAAGGTGAAGAGTTCATTTTGTTCCCTCTTGTTAAATTCCCCAAGAACAACAGAAAAATGTTGCCAGCTAGTCAAAGGAGAACCAATATCCACTATATACAAGATGGTGAATGAGGAGAGGTAATCCTCAGAAAATTCTTCTGTATCATTTTCTTAGGGGTTTTTTTTTCACTAAACCAACAGCAGCAACAACCCCCCCCCACACACACACACATCACCCTCACCTTGCTTTATGCACTTGCCTGGCTGTTTATCCAAAAGAGAAGTGCCCACAGATTTTGGCAATTTCATCAAAATGACAAAAGTGGTATTGTGCCACTGCAATATAAGCTCCATCCCTTTTGTAGAAGCATGTAAAACCACGATGCACATAGACCGAAGGTGCATGGCCTGTATGATGGCAATGTGGCATTTTGTCAATTGACATCCTCACACACACACACACCATGTTGCCTCTGGTCCTACAGCCAATCTAGGACATGGAGTACTGTTCATTTATCTATCTATCTATCTATCTATCTATCTATCTATCTATCTATCTATCTATCATCTATTTATTGAGCTGCCCATCTTACCTTGTGTCTCTGGCTGTTGCGTGCAATTAAAAATAATGCCCAAACAACATAATTAAAACCAGAGAGTGCATTTGAATCCAACACAATACAGTCTTTTAACGGGTCCCAGACTGGCATGGGAACCCCAGGCCTAATGGTGAAACCAAGTTTTAAGGGCCAATGTCGCCTTGTGGGAGAAGAGGGAGAAATGATGTTCCAGTGGGTGGTTGCCATGGCAAAAAAAGGCCTTTTCTGTATCCTGCTGAATGAAGCTGCTTGGCCAATTCGACGTGCCACAGGCCCCTTCTGATGGACCTGATGGAACAGGTAGATGGTGTCTCAAATACATTGATTGTGATTTGATACTACATTCTAAATTTCCATATTAACCTGGGTTAACAGTTCACATCTTTTTAAGTCTCTTTACTGTGATGGGAATCATCACAGTGACCCAGTCTTCATCCCTTTTTTTTCACAGTACATTGCTAACTGCTTAATACCTCTGTGTAAATCTTAAAGTACCAGTAGTAACTATTGAACATGAAATGATTACAGTATTTTATTGCCTTGGGTCATTAACCTCACACATTCTTCAGACTGCTTTAGCTATTGATTATAGTCTGGATTTTGGGCCTTTAGAATGTGTAGGCCTGTTTCACTCTGCTTCCAAAGGCCTGACCCTATAGCACAGAGGTGTCAGGTATGTGGCCCACAACACTCATGAGTGCAGCCCAAACCAGATTAAAAGCGGTTGGGTAATATTTAGGAAAATAGAAATGCAACCCAACATAACATTACACTTTAGAACAATGTAGGTAGTCTTCACCTACCAATTGTCTCATGCAACAACTTCAAAGTTAAGACAATGCTAAAAAAAACAACTTTGTAACTAATCCTTACATTAATGACTATTGCCTTGTTCTGCAGTCATGTGATTTCCATTTTGCATGTTTGGCTTCCAGCAAGCAAAAGTAAAATTGTGGGTCCCAAACCACACAACGATGCAAAGAATTTTAAAAGCTTAAAATTCAGTTGAAATTCAGTTGCTGTGATTAATGGATAGAGAATTAGAAAAGAGTTATGGAAATTGTTTGTGTATATAATAAGTGCTGTGAAGGTATTGTGTGCATAACAATAGAAAGATTCTCTAATGCTCATGCTCTCAAATGGGCAGTGAAGATGGCAGAGTCTGATTAGAGAAAGGACAGTGACCACTTTTATTAGCTACTGGAAACTTGTGGATTTTTTGCTGAAAGAAGAAAAAAATGAATTTGTGGACTTGATGATTGGGAAGCATAGGTTATGGAAAGAAGGAAATTATGTTGTAATCTTAAAATCTAAAAAGTTGTTGTTAATACAACAACTGCTGTTACAAAGATTGAAAGCTGCTTCTTTAAAACTTTCCCTTCTTTCTTTGCAACTTTTTAACCTGCTTATTACTATATTTACTCCCCCCCAAATTTGTATTGTTTTTATTCTTTTAAAAATTCTTTGATAAAAAGTACATATTAAACAAAGAAGGCAGAAGTAAAATCATAAGTTGCAGTTGAATGACCAAAGGTGAAATAAGACTGAAAGTCTATTTTGCTCACATGATTTTCTAAGCCATGTGTGATTTTATATACAGCCCAGAGGGATCTTCATCTACTATTAACTATTTTTTCAGCCCCAGTTTCTGTTGACTTTGTACTGCTGTAGGAGACATTTCAGAGTGCAATTATGAGAACTAGCAGAAGAGCTGCAGGAAGTGACGAGAGAAGAATGAATCCTTGTTGTGTCTCATTAAAATTTGCTGTACAGAAACATGCATTTGCACTAAATGGGCCTTCTACTGGCACTCAGGAACACCATGCTGATCTCTTCAATGGGACCATTTTCATCTGGAGTTAAAGAAGAAAATAACATACTTCCACTCTTCCTTTCCATTCACTGCAATCTCACTTCTCTGGATACCCTTCTAGCTTCTATTTATAGCTCTTTAAAGCAACACATTAATTGCTGTCACACAATTTAACATCCCATCCAGCTTGACCCTCTTATCACCCTAAGGCAAGACTGACATTTAAGACTTCATAATTTAAGACTACATAGCAGCTGCCCACTGAACGTAGGAAATCAGGCAGTGGCGAATAGTGTCTCATTAGTGCCCTCCATAGTAGTCTCCAACAATTAATTGCACATTATCAATGGTATCTGTCTTAGTGGCTGGCTCCACACTAGTTTGTATGGTGACATGGCCACTTTTTTTACATCTTGGTGTCATCCTCAAACCACATGGCCCTCATACATTAGGAAATGCAATGTTTATTCAGTCTTTGAGTGGCATGCCCAGGGCAAAAACTGGACTGATGAAAAATTACATTAAATTTAACTAATGGCTCTTGTGTATTTAATTATTTAATCATTTTATACTGTCATATTAAAAAGTGGCGATTGGCAAGAGCATTTGGAAGAGCTCTGGAGTCATAGACTTTTGACCTCAGTTCTACATCAGACTTTGCTTCTGTCCTAGCCACAAAGATTAGTTTTGATACTCCCTTGCTTCATGCTCTTTGGCCCTGGTTTAAGGTGTGGCTTCCATGCGCCCAGCCAGATGGCTCTGTCTGCGCTCTGTAATGCATATTAAGCCTATATGGTGTTTAACATCATGGCATCATCTAATTTAATGGGACGTGAACAAGAATTACTATACTGTACATTCCAATTTATTAAAATATACTCAAAGTATTAAAAGTACACCCTATGTTCAGTATTGTGGATTTTTGTGCAAAACATTGAATCTGACTCCCCCCCCTCCCCCCGTTGCTCTGTACCTATGGAGATTTCATTTAATTTGAGTTTTTTAATTTATTTCCCCATCTTCATTCTTTTTATAAATGATTCAAGACGGGAAACGGACATAACATTCCTTCTCCTATTTTCCCCACTGCAACAACACCGTGAGGTCAGCTGAGTTGAGATGGATGACTGCCTCAGAATCACCCAAATGTTACATTCTGCAGGGATACCCGAAGAGGTTTTTTTGTAACCTAAAGTAGTGGACCTGAAAATTTCAGCTAGGGGACAGTTCTTGAATCATTAAAAAGCAGTTAGCTTGCAACCTTTGTGGACAGAGGCGGGTGCAAGGGGAAAAATGCTACCGTTGAACTTCCCCAATAATGCAATCGAATAAGGAAGAAAAATTAAGTTGAGGGAGACTGCAGTCCAATAGGAAACGCCCTGTTTTCCCCAACCTCAGGGGTGAAAAGGTTACAGGAAGTAGCCTTAGCATGAGTGCCAGTTGATTTGGAGAAGTAAAGTTTTAAAAAAGCAAAATGGGAGAACAAAATGCATGCACACATTTTTTACCCTGGTATGAGTAAGCTGAGTTACAGGTTCTTTCTCCTTTATGGGTTTGGTTGTTTGCTTGAAGATATTTCATTAGCATATTCGGTAACATCTTCAGTATTCTTTGGCACCGAAGATGTTATCTAGTTGACAATGAAACGCCTGCAGGCAGACAGCCAAGGACTCCACTGTTCGGTGGTGAGCTGCACATAAATCTTTGAATTATGACCACAACTGAGCCCAGAATTTGTGTTGTACGTCATTGCAGTTGTAAGTCGAGTCATCACATGACCAGATTCAGTTTTACCACCATTTTTACAATGATTGGTAAGCAAGTCATTGTGGTTGTTCTCACATGGGTGAGAACTCTAAATTCAGCTTATCCAAAGGGTGCGAAATGTGATCATGGGACCACGGGATGCTCCAGTCAGTTTAAAATGCAAGCTGGCTGCCAAGCAACTAAAATGAAATCACATGACTGCAGCCGTTGTAACTTCTTAGGACAGATCATAAGTAAATATTTGAGTCCATTGTAACTTTGAATTGTTGTTAAGTGGCCAGTAATACTAATAGAGCGAGGACTACCTACTCAGATATTCTCTTCCAATGGTTTATCCTGTCTCTATGATGACTGGGCTGTTTTGGTTTAAATTTACATGCTTTTTTATTTTAAATAAATATTTTATTTGCTTAATAATAACGTTTCAGGTTTGTAATGATAAACAATAGCACAGAAAAATGAACCATCTGAGAGAATTAAACCATTTATTCCTATTGGGCTCAACTATTTGTTAGGTTACTAACTAATGTTACAAAGCTATTGTATAAATGGTAAATATTCCATCTTAGGTGAAATCTTTGAACCTGTGATTATGTGGATCTAAAATAGTCAGAATAGGAAAGCCAGCAGACCATTCATCTTGAATATAAGTAGCGAACATTTCAAGTGATGGTATAATGCACCAAATCTGTCAAATTCTGAATTGTGTAGATTTTGAGAGCATTTCAAAAATTAGCAGGAACTTCCATCTCCCCCCCCCCCCAAAAA
>JANHFP010001609.1:98709-112140 GCA_032468135.1 Calamaria suluensis
ACCACTTCTGATCAATTGTCCTTTTATTATTTTATCAGCCACTAGTCAGAAACACAGAAACAGTAAGTATTAACTATCAAGCAAATTAACATTTGCATTCTGTCACATGGTACAGTTGCTAACAAATTCCAGGTCACATGACTCTCCTACAACTGCCTGCCCATCTATTTATTTCTATGTAGCAAATCTCTTTAAAAAACAGTTCCAAAACAGTCTCGTGCATCTAAGAATTATTCCCAAACATTCCCATTTTAGCAATTTTTAACTAACAAGAGCACATACACTATTATTTGTAGTGAGCAATTCTGACAAAGTTAGATTTGGCAAACGTTTTCTTGTAAAGTTATGTTTACAGCTGTGTGAACTACCTACCCAGGATCCAACAAGCTAATAATACCCTCTTTCCAAGTTACTCTCTTCCATTTTGTCACTCTGGGGCTACTAAATCTGGACTGCAAAAATCTAGACAGCCAATACACAAATAAAACCCTATTTGCTGTCACCTGGTGATGGCTCAGATGTTTGCCAGATATGGTAGGTTAATCCCACCCTCATGTTTCTATTGTCCTTTTTAAGTACATAGCCACTTGCTTTTGAGGATATTCAGTCCATACTGGGCTGATTTGGGAAGGATTTTTTTCTTATGCTACATCTGACATAACATCTCCCTCTAGCTGGCTACGGAAGGTTCCACAACATGAGAATGAGTAAACAGGAATATTTTAAAGGAGCATTAGTAAACAGGAGCATTTTAAAGGAATAGTGTATGTCTATATATTTTGTTCTTTTATGACAAGAGTAAGCAAAAATAGTCGCGATTAACACATTAAAACATACATAGAAAAGTATGTATTCAGAAACATATTTGTGTACAATTTTTGTTTACCAGTACTACAGGGGGTCAAAAGAGCTTTAAAAAGATTTTTTAAATGCTGGTAGATGATTAAACGTCTTAGACACACTTCAATCATCTCCAAACAAAGACATCCAATATGAAAACACAGTTATAAACAGTCCATAGTTATAAACAGAGCAGTAGCTCACTGCCAGATTATCTTTATCTATGTCCAATAGTGAAAATTGAATCTGTTGCCCATATATTTCTGTTGCATTATTTATTTATCTTGGAGTAGGGACTTAATTAAGTTGAGAATATTCCATTGGTAATACACAGTTCTGCTTAAGAACTGTTAAGTTTATACAGTGGTAATTTGGTACCCAACTGCTTTGAAACTCATCAAATTTGGTACTTGGCGCATTTTGATGCAAAAAAATTGTCCCGGTACTCATCGTTTGTTTGGTACTCGATGCAAAAGCTAGAACTTGTCAGTGGCAGCTTCCTGATCCTAACTCATTATGTTACTCCTTATGGGAAAAAAATTGTTTGGTATTCATTGTTCATCACTCCTCCTGGAACCAATTAAGGATGAGTACCGAGGTACCACTGTATATAAACCTTATACTAGAAAAAGTCTTCTTCTTTTTTTTAACTGTGGGCACACTGGCACACATTAAAAATGAAATCTGTTGCCTGCTGTCAAAAGAAAGTACTGAAAGTTGATGGCTAGAACATTTTAAGAGTATTTATGGACAAATGAGTGTCTGTACCATTTGTGAACATCTGGATAAGAGCTTTGGACAAGAGGTAAATCTTACCAGGAAACAAGAATCAGCATCTGCTTTGTAATACTGGTGGTCACCTAACGGTAAAAGGGAAGAATTCTGGTCTTGTTGCCCTTACTAACTAATATTATGCTGTCGTGGCAGAGACAATTTGATTTAAATTTGTTCAGCAGTCAGCAGCCAGGATCTAGCACTATGCATACTTAAGTTAGCAATTCTGATCAGGAAGTAGTAGCTGAAGTAACCATTTCTGTTTCTTCTTCACATTGTGTGATTACCACAGTTCAAGATGCTATTGCAAACAATTTACTGGGTGATTTTACAGTCATTACATTATGCACAAAGTGCTATAGCTTTTGTTTGCGACACTGTGAAAAATAGCTATTTGTTCATCATATACTGGTTGAACTCTACAGGATTCACAACAGAGAAGAATACGGCAAATCACAACATACGTTGCATTTTCAAACATAGAACACTCGCTATTCAAAGTCAATCTATATTTAACTGAAATACAGCTGTAACCAAGCCCTTTCTGCACGCTGCACCTTGATTTGAGATCATCCTCCTCCTTGCACAGTCCTAAGATATTGTGGGGCTTCTGGTCATCCTGAAAAGCTGAGTCAATTCATTCTACAAAGTAATCAAGCCAGATTCCAAACCAGAGGAAATCCTGCAATGACAACTATAAAGGTAAAGGTTTCACTTGAACATATATGCTAGTCATTTCCAACTCTAGGGGGCGGTGCTCATCTCTGTTTCAAAGTCGAACAGCCAGCATTGTCCAAAGATGTCTCCGTGGTCATGTGGCCGGCATGATTAAATGCCAAAGGCAGATCGAACGCTGTTACCTTCCCACCAAAGGTGGTCCCTATTTTTTCTACTTGCATTTTTACATGCTTTCAAAACTGCTAGGTTGGCAGAAGCTGGGACAAGTAATGGGAACTTACCCCGTTACATGGCACTAGGGATTCGAACCGCTGAACTGCCGACCTTCCAATTGACAAGCTCACCTGTCTTACCTGCTGAGCACCGTGTCCCCCACAGTAATGACAACTGTACAGTACCAAATAAATCCTTTGGAACAAGAGGGGGGGGGGGTCGGACAAGTCAACAACTGAATGGAAAGAACTCCACTTATACTTGGGATCTACAAACAATACAAAACTGCGGACCATATGTAATATATGAATTTAAGGTGTGTGGTATTTCAATACGTAAGAATTTTGCTGTTTTCAGACTATGGCTAAAGCTACTTTGGCAATACAAATTGAGACTTTGGCATGGAATTCTTTTAAATAATCAACACAAACGTCAAAATAAATGAAACCACAAGTTCATCAACTCTCATTTGTCAAAGAGAATAGCAGGGGATCAAAGCTATTATGAGATTAATTGTACACCCACTGAGTAGGGTTTAGAGGCCAAGAATACAAAAAAGTTCTTTCAAGAGTTTTCTGTTTCATGGTTTCACAAGTGTATTACATAATGCTGTGCAAAAACTTTAAACCATGTTTTCCATATTAGTGTTTTTTGTGGCATATCCCACCCACACAATTGCTACAATTATTTTAATTTATGTGTATATAGTTAGTAGGTGATAACACTAATCTGATATTTAAGCGTCTCAAAATATATAGTCTCTTACATGCCAGCGAAAGTTGAGTAGCCCTTTTCTCTCTGGCCACATTATCTCTACATCTCGGAATTTGTGCATCACAAGACAAAGTTACTGTGCCTTCTCTTGGAAATACATAGAGAAACCTATGGTTCCCTAGGGTGTCATAGACAGCTGGAAAATACCTTGCACTCTGGGGCCCTGGAGAGGTCTGTAAGGGGGCATGCATAAGCGCACCAGTGTGTCTACCGTCCCAGTCCTACTGCCCCCATTCATTTGTACTCGTTACATGTGCTCATGTCCATGTTTATACTTATACCTGTCATCTCGTACGTGTTTCACAAACTAATCCTAAGAGTACATACTGCCCACTTTTCCAGGGAAGACCTTCCAGGCTAGTTTTAAACAGATATGCCGGCTGTAATTCTGAATGTGTGGTTTGGTTCCCATCCTTGTAAAATGTTCAGGGGATTTTCATAGAGAAGGACAGCTGCAAACTTTTCTGTTACAGCAAAAAGACTCGGTCTCATCACCAAAAACATAAGGAACAGGTTAGAAAGAAAACTGAAAGTTTCCACTCTGATGAACAAAGGGATGAATTGGCTCTAAGTGGGAAAATGGTTCCATTGCTGAAATTCCTGTAATCCCACTCCTTTCTGTAAGAACTTTGTATTTAAAGGATCAATTTTGGTTTTAGGTGGCTGCCAAAAAGCCTGACTGCGATGTAGCACGGTAGAGGTCTGTTTCATGGAACTGTTCCATGCATGGGGTGGGTGGGGTGAATTTCAACTCGAGTTACCAGACTACCTCTGGGGAAAAAACCTCTTAAAATTGATGCAACTATTTTAGCTGTAACTCAAAGCAAACCCTTAATACACACACACACACACTAAGATAGCAACCTAGACTGTACCTAAAACAAAGTGCAGAGCAATTAAAAAACACATAAAAACAAAAACAAGTTTTAGAATATTTTTAAAAATCCAGTGCAGGTTTTTTGTTTTTCTAAAAGAGAGAGAGGAAAGAAGAAGAAGAAGAAGAAAAACCCAGTCACCACAAGTAAAACCAAGAATGCTGTGAAACAAGATAAGAAATAATTACTTTGGCTAAAACACCAATTCCGAATAATAATAGTGCTACACTCATTTTAAGGGCTTTTCTGTTGAGTCCTTAGAGAGATTATTTGCATTCCTCAGGTATTCTATTGTACAATTCAGATGAATAAAGACTTACAAATCATTCCTCCACTGCCAGTGAGAGACTTTGATCCAGTGAATACACTATTGTACCTTAACTATAATTGGCAAAAAACCCTGACAGTATGTAGAGCATCACAAGCTTAATAACAAAGGGGAATATCTCAGAGTGTTGACAGATGATCTTCATAATGCAGAAGCAGAGCTGGTACATTTAAGCAGTAAATGAGCATGGAGGTCTAAAGGTCTCTGAAATGACTGACATCAGACCTGCCAGTGGCTAAGTACACAACTCAGGTACCCCATCATCCCTTTAAAGGCAGGTTCTATGCTTGCCTGTCTCACTTCTTGACTTTCAGTATGATTTCGGTAGCACAAATTACTCCATTTCCATAATACCAATATAGATGAAGTAAAGAAACAGAATTCAGGATGAAAACTTGTTTTCTAATTAAGTGTTGTTCTCTGCAGAACAGGCTACATCTAAAAATATGTAGATACCATTCATAATAATGCCCAAAGCACTAACTAGACTGGTCCATGTAAGATAGGTAACTGAGTGGTCATTTAAGCATATCTAATTATCATTGCAGTTTGACTTTTTTTTCCCCCCAGCAAACCGCCCGATCGCAGAGGCTATCTGGGTGATTCATAATAAGACACACTAAAAAATACAATCTTAAAGAAATAAAAATCAAAGTTAAAAACATAAAATACGAAATAAAAACATAGTGTACGGTAAGCTAGCAGTAGCATGCTGGTCAATCACAAACGTAGAGTAAAAATACAATGAAAAGTCAATTCCTTACGATAACTCTTTTAACTCTAAGGATATCTTAATGTTGCCCTTGCTCAGTCTATCCAATGATAAAATCCCTTATGAAAAATACAGCTATGGTTCAGAGAGGAAAACTAATGGAAAGGATCTCTGAAGCTGAATTGGGAGGGAGGGAGAGGGGGGAGAGAAGGGGAGAGAGAGGAAGAATTCATCTACTGTAGTCATTAAAATGAATTCCTGCACTTTTGCATTTGACATATTTAAATCTTATTCAAAACAATGCTCACGCCAACCATATGGTCATTTCATCTTCAAGTACACTTCAGTGTCTTCGGTGGTCACTTTCTCACAAATGTCCCTTCTCTTCCAGAACCGCAACAGTCTGGGTTTAGCACTCTTCCTAAAGGTGTTTTTTAAGCATGGATTTAGCAGTCTTCTAAAAAGAGCAGTAATCAATCCTATCTTGCACAGAATATTAATTTAAATCAGAAAAAGAAATAAACTGGATTCTGAAGGCTGTGTATTGATAGTCTTGCCACCATAGGATACATTTCATGTTTCCCAGTTTAATAAAATAATTTTATTACTTTTGAGGACACTGCAGGAATGCTACTACACCTGACTGACTGAGCCAACCCCTCCCCCAACCCCTCTCTCATACATTGAGCAGTGCTCTATGGTCACTTTTGCTGTCATGCCTCTGTCAGTGTCTGACTCAGAAGAAGAAGAGGAACAGCTGGCAGAGAGCAATGCTTTGAAAACAGGGGCTGCAGAGCAAGGTGGGGAAGGGCAGGGCCAGGCTGGGCAGAGTGGGGTAGAGGCAGATCCAGAAAGGATGAGTTCAGATGAGGACCCAGGCCTACCCCCTCCCCATCCTAGGCAGCGTAGGCAAGAGGAGACTGCAGAGAAGCCCCCTAGGGAGGAAAAGATCTTGATTAGGCACAGCTGTGGGAGTTGGGATATAAGTGAGCTGTTTGCAAGAGACAGGCTTCTGGATTCAAACTTGATTCCCATCAGATGCCTGCCGTGGCTTCCATTCTCTCCTGCCAAGTTTGTTGAGATTCTTAGCCGAAGTATTTGCTTATCTCTCACAGGCTTAATGATGTGAGGATTGGAAATACCTCTGGTCTGCAGCAAGCCGGCTCAGGTCTGTGCAATCTCTTTGTTTTCACTGAGAAGGACTTATCGGAGACTTTGGGAGAGCAGGGTTTGAGTTACAATAAAGACTGTTGCTAAGGACTGGGTTGTGTTACTTTCGTGTCACACTCTGGGTCATCACAAATGCCGCCTTGAAGGTAGCATAGCACTCTATTCTATCTTACAGCCATAATGTTATTAAGTTAACCAATTGCAATTGCATTAATTCCAGAGGTCGGCTGTACTGTACCAATTTCTTGTCTCCCATGGGCGGCCTCCATGAGGTCTGAATTAAAGAGCTTGATTTCGCACTGTCAGCACAACCACTTGCTTACATAGTGCTTGTCAGGGATGGTGCTTGTTTGCCACCAGTGAGGCCTTCAGAGCCTTCCTTCTTCATTCTTTTCCTTCATTCGCTTGACAGGAGCCTACGCCACCATTCCAACCAATTGTCTCAACTTTTCCTACCCTTCCACGTCCTGTTCTACATGAGGAAGGGTAAATAAGTGACTAATTTCTTCTTGGTGAGCTATGCTTTGGCAGGCAGAGAAACACAGCCAGGACAATCCACCAAACCCTGTCTCTATCTTGCCCTATATTAACAGGACACCTCTATTTAAAAGCTGAGTACCTGCTTTCCTGTTATTTATGACAGCAGTTCCAGAGGGAAAAATCTACCCTACTTGTTCCTGAAGAGCCTACTGCTAGAAATAATACTGGATTCCACTGTAAAAAGATGATAAACTCCAGTGATGGCTGACCTGACGTATAAAGGATAGATGCTCTGACTGAGTGGATCCCACAGGATCCACTGTCAGGAGTTCCCAACCTTTTTTATACCCTGCATGCCTAGAGCACTTCTGATATATTCTTGCACCCCTTAGAAAAGTAAATAATTACATATATATAGAGATACACAATAATTTTGAAACCTCTAAACCCAAGTTTTTGTACCCCCTGGAATATTGTTTTGCACCACCCCCAGGGCAGGGGTGAAATGAAATAGTTAAAAAATGCTATCAGTTCCTCTGAACCGGTATTTCTGATGATCAGCTGTGCCACGCGATTTAGCTTTGCTAGAAACCTGAAATCCTGCTTTCTAGCAAAGCTAACCCACGTGGAACAGCGGATCCCCCCCCCGCTGTTCTACTTACTTTCTCAAGCCTCCTTTTGGTGCGCACTGCCCATGTGCGCAGTGTGCATTTTGGTGTGCACTGTGCATGGCCAGCGAACCAGTAGTGAACTGGTTTGGATTTCACCACTGGATCAAAACCAATGTTGTATCAATAGCATTATTTGGACTGATTGTTTTTTTTATTTATTTCACCTTCGTTTATCACCCCACTTGTTCTTGAACCCTCCTTTCTTTTTTAATCAAAAACATTGCTTATCCCCATTTTGTTTAACTTCCGATTTTCTTCTGAAATATCCCACTCTCATTTCCATATAACAAGGAGTCAGAAACACATTCAACCGTAATAGTTTTAACACTCGTTCCTCACAATTGCCTAGTATCTTTCTATCAGCATTTGCTTGTCTAAAAAACAACAACAACCCTTCATTTATTTATTTTCTTGTGGATACATTGATAATTTCCCTCCATTTATGTCATTATGCTTTCCATGTCAAAGTCAAGTGCTGTCACGACCCAGCCCACAGCAATTAGCACCAATATCAACCCCCAAGCAAATGTAAAGCAAACAAAACAATTACCGAAAGTTTAATTCACTCCGGTAAAAGAAATACAAAGAAAACAGCATTCAAAGGCGTTCATCTTCGAGATAACTGTGTTCCAAGGACACCCCCACAGTTGTGTCTCAAGCCAGGAATATCCGAGAAGCTTTGGCAGGAACCCAAACACCAAGTACATACCGATAACAGGCAAGGGAAAAATCTCTTTGCTTTCTACAAAGCTCAACTGATCACAGTCCCCTTTTTATCGTAATAATTTCTTGTGCAGGTGTGTTCTCTTACGCAGCACTGTGTCACGCCTTCTGTGCCTTGGATCCAATAGCATAAAAATAAAAATACCATTTCAATACAGTAACTCATTATCTGAGGTTGCATTGCCGATATCAATAATACAATACAGTATATCATATAACATTCTAATTGCCAAACTTAGTTGACTCTAAATATAATATGATATATCCACACTTTTATATTATGTCACACAATTAATATATGTGTTCCATTGAGCTTCTACTGGATCCTCTCTGCTCTGACAGTTTCATACATATACAAAATTTAAACTAGGTTCCACTATTCATGTTACCACTTTCATCGTTTACCAAGCAAACAATTTCTATCCTTGTTTTTTATTTTGTGGTCCCAGCCTCCCGGGCGGTGTATTACCCCCCCATCTGTGTCAGGTCCTTTGGCCTCCACCTTTCCCCTGTCCAATACTTTCCCGTCATCACTTTTTCCTGTGTCCCCTAAATCATCTTCGAGAAGAGCTTTATTTTCTTTTATGAAGGCCTCCACCTCAATTCTGGTATTTGTTCTGGTTCTATTTCCCTTCCAAGATATAAGCATACCTTCTGGCGTCAGCCACCTAAACATGATTCCTTTAAGATATATTTTTTTGATATAAAATTGTATTTGCGTCTGGCATCTCTTACCTTTTTTGGAATTTGTTCCTTGCCCCCAAGGGTGGTTCTCTCTGTGCCCTCAGTATCTCCTCTCTGGTAGACTTCCAAAGAAATCTGACATGTATTTCTCTAGGGGCATTGTGTATTCTAGCATAGTTTGAATTGACTCTGTATGCTTGATCATATTTGATCCTTCTCTCTCCCAATAACATTTACCAATAGTGTATTGATAACATCTTTAAGATCTTCTCTAACTTCTTCTCCATATCCCTGGAGACAGCAGTCATACATGGGTAGTATCAGCCAATCAGGATGAAAGACTGAGCCAAGCAATTAAAATAGTACCTGCCCCTCTAGCCAGGAACCCCAGCTTTACTCAGTACTTCAGTACTCCTGACATCTTTTCTTCATTCTATTGTTTTGCCTTAATCGTGAGTTGGGAATTATTCTTTATTATTAAGAGGTAGAAGGTTATCTAGTGGTTGTAAGACATTTCTGAAGTCTTAAGACAGTAATTGTTTAGGCACATTCTTGGGGCATCTGCGACGCACCCGGCATTTTGGCGCCGAGCCGCTTCTCAGCTGATTATATTTTCCTAAGCTGCAGCCACTTCCCTCGCAACCAGGTGGAAAATTAAAGTGTTTCGGTTGGATGCAAGCCGGGAAAGGCTTGGAGTGATGGTAGTGAGGTCTGAGGGCGGCGAGAACTGCAGCCGCTTTGCGGCTGAGGACAATTCAGGTTTTCCATTCGGGTAACTGCAGAGGCAGCACCGTTTAAATTTAGCGGTTGAACATCTGTGTGTTACTGTTCTCAAAGCTGTCACTTTAAAGATAGTAAATAGTTAATTTGTGTGAGGGTTGTTACAGTTTAAGACGTTAAAATATATTCAGGTGTGACATTAGTACATTACTTGGGGATTGGAGAGTGTGACTATAAGGGGTGGAGTTTTACCAAAGAATTTATATCTGTGTATGAGCGGGAACTTTCAGTTCATCAGCATGGAATAAGCGTGCCAGTTTCTTTTTTCCTAATAAAGATGAATATAGAGAATGGACTTGAATTATTCACTTTAGGTAAAGATTACTGGAACCTTGACAGCGCATGTGCGCGGCTCAAACAACAAGGAGTCACACTGGCGATTGCGGCTTGCCAGGAGCATTTACGGGCAGCAAGGAGTCGCGCCGGCCATCTTTCATGTGGAAAGAGTCGGGCCGGCATTTATTTGATACCAGGTGGGTTCCCTGGCAGCAAGGAATTATGTCGGCCATAGCTTCTTTGTCTCGACCGGGTCATTGACCACAAGTTGAATTTGGCACGAAAATCGTGTCCATCTTTAACCGTTTGTCTGAGCGGATGCAGTTTCTTTTATCCTTTGTTCTAAGTGGGTGCAGTTCCCCAATAAACAGAGACCTTGGCGGGAAGAGGCTGCAGTGGCCATTTTAATTAGCCATCATGTTACTTCGGCATCCTAATTCTCACAGCAATAAAGTTAAAGTTCAAACCCGAGAAGAGGGTTGAAAGTTGATTCAAGTAGGAAGGAAATTAGCTGGAGGGGAGGCTGAGAAGTGGGTTAAGAGGGTCTACTCATTTCACGCAATTAAAGTCACTCTGCCGGACATTAAACCCAGATTAAGTTTATCATTATGTTATAAAATATGGAATTATCCCAGCACAATTAAGGCAAATAGAGCCAATTGGTGACATTTTTCCTGGATTACCGGTTCAAGGGTTCGTCCCTAAGGTCTTCACCTGGACATGTTTACATTGTCATCTATACTGCTGTCCAGGAGCTTCGCGTCCTACAGTATATTACAGGTCAAGAACTTGACACTCTGTATATGACCTGGGGCTCACTTATTCTGTCTTTGACCTAGATTTCAGTTGCTGTGTCCAGCAATAATCATGCCTAAAGTGGTATCCAAGTCAAAGAGGAAGAAACTCTTCAGACCATTCTGGGGGGACCACTATAAAAAGGTCCAAGCATTCTGCTTTGCCTGCTCAATCTAGTCATCGCTCTCAAGCATCCTCTCGAGATGAGCAATGCAAAGACAGAGCACTTCAAAAGATTTGCGAGAAGGCAACAGCCAAGAACTTACCGGTCATACCTCCACCAGTGGATTTGCCCCTGCCTAGTGTTCCAATGGATCAGATGTCCCTCCAGGATTGTCATGTGTCAGTGTCTCCATTGAACCTGTGGGATTCTGCTGAAGCTGCTTCCGCCCCTCATCTAGCTCCAATTTCCTCTTCAAGAGAAGTTATAGCTGACTCTGGAAGTAGGGCTCCAAAAGGCTTGTTTTTTCCAGACAACTTTCCAACGCTGTTGGCTAGTGCCATACAACAAACCATTCAGTCATGTTCGATCCAGGGACCACAAACATCGCAGACCATTATCCCTGAACAACCAGTCAGGGACGCCAATTTAGATGTCTTTCCTTCCCTCCCGGGACCTGGCTCTTCTGAGGCCTCGGATATCAGTGCAGTCTCCTTGATGGGCGATAATTCCTAAAGACCAGGATTTATCAGAAGATGGTCTTCCTCCGGATCGTCCAACGTTTACTGGACTATTTTCACTGGCAGTCTTTCATTCTCTACTTCACAAGGTTACGATGGCATCCCACTTGAACACGATGCCAGGAGAAACGGCACCACAGAATGTTGAGGACAGGGTAGGTGCAAACTTTTCTGCACCTCCACCAGTGATAGAAGTCATTCCAGTGCCTAAACTCTTCAAAGAAGTGGTCCAATGGCAGTGGTCAGTGCCAGGTTCGGGCCCAGCTCCCTACTCAACACTTCCCACTTGGTAGGAGAAATGGTGGACCTTTTGCAAGTGCTTTCAATAGACCCTCCAGTGGCAGCCCTGTTACCGAACTCCCAACATTCCCGGTGACCCTGATGAAAGCTTACGCCCTGAAGATAAGCGTCTCGACCAGGTGCTCCAACGAGCCCACCAGTGGTTGGATTGGGTGATTTGTTCAGCGCTGACTGCTTCTTTATTTTCTTGAGCCACACTTCTTTGGGTACAGGAACATAAAGATAAACTGACTCCCGGAGATGGACACATCCAGCAGGACTTCAATAAATTGATGCTTCAGAAGCTTCAGGAGGAGGACGATGACGACTAAATGCTTGACATGGAATGTAAATGGTTTGAATTCCCCACAGAAAGAAGGAAAATATTTAATTATTTGAAGAACTTTAATAATGAAATAATTTGTTTGCAAGAGACTCATATAAAAGATAAAGACCAGAAATTATTGATGAATGCTAGAATGGGAACCCACTTTGTTGCAGCAGCACAAGAAAAGAGAAACGGAATTGTTATTTATGTTAAAAAGAATATAATTGCTAAATTAATAGAAGCAGATGAACAAGGAAGATACTTAGCGGTTGAAATATTGAATCAAGGAAAAAAAACTTTGATATTAGGAATATATGCACCAAACCAACAACAAGAAAATTTTTACAAGCTGTTACATACGAAGTTGATACAATGGGATTATAAATCTTGTATCATAATGGGAGATCTGAATGGCGTGATGGATATTAAAAAAGACAAGAAGAGTTTGGTGAAAAAAATAATAAGAAAGAGTAGATTACCAAGGACTTTTTTTGACATTGTGGATGATTTTGAGTTACGGGATATTTGGAGAGAGAAACACCCTCAAGATATAGATTTTACTTTTTTTTCGAATAGACATCAATCTTTTTCTAGAATTGATTACATACTAACTACT
This sequence comes from Calamaria suluensis, assembly GCA_032468135.1. NCBI lineage: Eukaryota > Metazoa > Chordata > Lepidosauria > Squamata > Calamariidae > Calamaria > Calamaria suluensis. Next base: position 111,387 of record JANHFP010001609.1, read on the forward strand.
AATGATTTTGTTTCTAGGGTGAAAAAAGTGAAGATTTGTCCAAGAGTTTTATCCAATCACAGCGCTATAAGTATGGAAGTGGGGCAAAGTAATGGTTCCAGATCATGGAGATTGAATGAAAATTTATTTAGATATGAAGGAAATGTTGAAGAGTGTAAAAAATACATGAAATATTTTTTTAATATTAACTTACATAAGGGAACGCCTGTTCATATGGTGTGGGATGCAAGTAAGGCTTATATGAGGGGTATCTTAATACACTTAAACAATAAATACAGAAGGGAGAGGGAAAAGGAAAGGAAAGATTTGGAAGATGAAATTAAAAAAAGAGAATATGTTAGTATTGGATCCTACAGATAAAAAAACAAAAGAAGTAATTAAGATTTTACAGGATCAATTTCATATGTTAATGGCGGATCAGGTGGCGACCGCTTTACGATATGCAAAACACAATATTTTTTGTAATGCAAACAAACCAGGAAGATGGTTGTCTTGTTTGATGAGGAAGAAAAAAAAATCACAAGCTATAGAAAAAGTAGATTATAATGGCAAAGACGTTTATCAACAGAACTTGATCAAGAAAGTTTTTTTGGATTTTTATAACCAGTTGTATGCAAAGGATAAAATACAGATGATAGATATAGAAAGATATTTACAAAAAAACAATATGTATAAATTTACACAAGAGCAGAGAGAAGGGTTAAATTTACCAATCACTAAGGAGGAAATTATATTTGCAATCAAGCAGATGAAA
>JANHFP010001609.1:124051-136109 GCA_032468135.1 Calamaria suluensis
TCCGGCCTCCCATCTAAGAGAGACCGGGTGACCCTAAACAGTGCGGAGGGCCTATTCTCTGCGGATGCGATGAGGGCACCGAGTGCCAAACAGGTACCTGCTTCGCACACGCACGTGCCATCTGCACTAATGTATAGCTCCTCTCCCACCGTGCACTGCGCATGCAACCACGTCTGTGCATGGGCACAGCATTTGCGCCCGTGCCACACTGCATGCTGCACATGCAATTGTACCACCTGTGCATGCGCGCTGGTTTCATGTGGCTCCCCTGTGCTGCACATGCAATGCCACCATCTGCACATGCATGTGGTTTTTTCATATGCAATGCATGCATGCAAACACCATCTCTGCATGTACTGTGCAACAGTACTTTCATGCGCATGAGAGCTCTGAAGACCAGCTGGGTCCCCTTGAATTGTGCACATGCGCACCAAAAAGCCAAACACCAGCTGGGACATGTGTGGATGCGCAGCGCAGGTGAGTTTGGTGACAGCTCATGTGCCCTGAAAAATGGCTCTGTATGCCACTTCTGGCATGCATGCCACAGGTTTGCCATCACGGGGTATAACAATGTAGGAGAGACCCTCAAGATAAAGAACCAGTAGATATGCTGGAGCCTTGACTTGGGTTCTTTAAAAGCTTTCCAATCCTCAATAGAGGGGGCAAACCATTGTTTTGGTTTAAGATTATATTACAATTGCAAAACTCAATTCTACTGCAAATGTTTTTTTTAAAAAAACAGACTTGTCTTTAAAATGTTTTTTTTCTCCATTATAATTGTTCACTTAATCTGTTTTCCCAGTTATCCCAGCATTTATGATTTTGCATTGGCACACCAAACACTTGAATGCAAAACCACAGTATATATTTCTAATGTATTTAGGGGGGGAAATGCACTTGATAAAGGGGAGCATCACCACAGAATGCCCACTGACATGACGCAAATACTGAAGCCAGAAGTACTCCATATCTATAATGAAAATCCCTACATTTTTTAATATATATTTTACTCTCTCAGTAGTTCCTACAGTAGAAAGATAACGTACAATCCATTTTCCATATAAAAATGCACCAAATACTGCCATTTTAAACTTTCATGTGCTTAAATAAGCTTTAACTAAAGAACAGTGGTCATATATTAAGGCTATTTGATTACATTTTGATTACTATCTTTAGATACCTAACAAGTTTGTTCTTGTGTTTTTATTTTTGTTTTACAGTAGTAACCTCAGGAAAAAACAAATAAAAAAGTAAATCTTATGTTGATGGGAAATTTCTACTGCAAGCAAATGAAAATACGTACATTATTCTTGGAAAGCTTTTCATTTCTCTCTTTATAATAAACCTATATAAATTGATAAATCTAATACAAATATTTTCCAACAAAACATAAAGGATAGAAGACAATATGACACATATAAGGGACCCCAAAGTTATAGAATGATTCAAATAGCTACACAAACTAATATAAATGGACAAAAGTGCAGCAATGAAATTACGAATAGCAAACTCTCTTACTGTCCACATCTAAAAGCTATTTTTGGAGAAGTTCTCTTAATTCAATAGGATTTACTCCAAAATACAACTATGTCGAGTTCCAATAGAAACTGGACAGCATTATTATTTAATAATGCTTGACTTCTTGCAGAAAAGGAACTGACAACATAGAAATAACAATAGCATTTAGACTTACATATTACCCCATAGTGCTGGGGTTCCCAACCACCGGCCCAAATTCAGGCCATGCCCATTGAGAACCGGGCTGAGCAAGCAGTAGACAATCACACATGCACTCAAAACCATCCTCTATTCCCTCCTTGCTGTCACCAGTCCTCAGAGCCAGAAAGGTTGGGGACCTTTACTTTACAATACTCTTGAGTATAGGCAGCATATTGTCCCCAACAAGTTGTGTTCTCATTTTACTGACCTCAGAAGGATCGAAGGCTGAGTCAACCTTGAGTCCCTTCAGGATCAAACTCCTGGTTGTGGGCAGAATAGCCTGCAACACTGCATTCTAACCATTGCACCATCAGGGCTCCATAATCACACATCAAAAGAACAACTCAATATTAAAGCAACATCTTAGTAATAAAAGAATCAATATTGCAATTCTGCCTCCCCACCCCAGCTATCAGATTTGACCATACAGGGCCCCATTAGGGAAATTCAAGACATTGTGAAGAACAGTGGTAAAATTCATTCATTCATAAAATTTGTTGGTTTATATTTGCTGGAATTACTGACATTAGTTTCATTTGGTTCCCTGTCTAATTTTTAAATCAATATAGAGAGTGACAGAATGCAAATAATCAGACTTGGTCAATGGTGAGCAACACTGCTGTTTCCAAGATTGCCTCCAAGTCCTACTCTGACCTCAAAGGCATTCCCAGTAAATCTAAAAACAGAGAGCCAGAAATAGATGAAGTAATGTATTTTGTATATGTACAAATCATTCAGTTTAATATTTATATATCCTGTGTAGACAAAAAAAATGTGCACAGCAATAATCCCATCAGACATTCACCAGAAATCATGACTTTTAAAAAATATGTAGAAATTGCCTACATAGTCTCTGTTCCATATACTCTGTGAAACAATACTTTATCTCTGGAACTTGATCATGGAGCATGAGGAGGAGAATTCTATTTGCTTGCAAATAAACATGAAAGATCTGTGACTGAAGGGGTACACATTCTATTGCTGTATAGAGCTTAGCCATAACAGTTTAAGCTGATGCCTGAACAGAGAGAGAGAATGTTTTAATATATATTCAGGACACTCCATGTGGCAAATCTGCTGCCTGATCCCATTGTTGCAGAAAGATTCAAGTCCCCCCGCAGAGTATTTCTGTACATGCAAAGGGAAGTCTGCATCTTCTCTATCATCTCAGCTAGCAAAACACTTCTGAGACCAATTTTGCATATTTTGCATACAGAGACCATTGACAGAATCAACCCATTTTTTTTTCAAATACACCCCAAATATCAGATCAAAAATATTTAAAGTCAAAGATTTCTTATAGGAAAAACTATTATTTAAATATAATGGCCATCATCGGTTGAAATATCTATTTGCCCAGTGCCTAATTACATATATATATATACAGTGTGTGTGTGTGTGTGTGTAAGCTATTTTGAACTGATATGATTCATATAAGTCATCATTATACAGTTTATGAAAATGCACCTTTATATTAGAAATCTTAATCTGTTACAGCAGTACTCACTTTTATAAAATGACCGTAAATATGAGAGTTATATAATGATTCCAAAAGTAGCTATGGAATCCTGCATAGTTTGCTGGGCAGTAGTTTTAACGGCAGATTAAAAGTAACTGCAGTACCTTAATTTTTAACCAGGTACTTAATGAAGAATTTATGTAAGCCCAAGCAACACATCAGCTTCTCTTCAGAAATAAAGTCTTGATCATGTATCAACTGAATGACTATTTTAATTTTATTAATATTACAAGTAGGCATTCCAGATTTTATCTTTCAAATCTCTTCAATTACCCTAAAGTATTATCGTTGTTTTCTTCTCCCCTAACATTGAACAACGATATCCTACCATTTAAATGTTACTGTGATATTATCAGCAATTAACATTTTTCTTTGTTTAAAAAGGATAAGCTACAAACAAACATTCTAGTTTTTGAAGTTCAGCTTATAGCCAAGTACACTTCAAGTGTCCTCTTGATATTCCTGTAAATCCTTCTGAAAAATCTTATGAAAATGTTTACTGCTCCATTCTAGACTCTTCTATATACAACACAAACCCAAGGAGTTTTTGTTAGCCAAGCCACTAATACTTTTCCAACTGAGATTAAGATCATGAAGCAAAGGTCACTAATTAAAGTGTAAGACTAACAAAATAAAGTCTTAATCACTTGCATTTCTTTGTATGAGCAGAAATATTAACAAATGACACCTCATAACATACTTCGAAATAAAACATGTATTTTAATGCAAAAATCTACTGCATATAAAGAGGGCTTCAAGAGCAACCCCTCTGCCAGGATGAAGGTAAAATGGCCATCATTCTGTCTTCAGGCGATGGCATTCCATATCATACAATGTTTCGCACTCATAAATACATGACAAATACTTCCTCAATCATTTTTTTACAAGCAGGGATGCACAGGGGGTTGTCAATGGCTTGCTTGAGGGAAAATAGGAACAGCAGGCGGCAGAAGCTGTACTGAAAATGGTTATGTGGTAAATTCTCTTCTGTAACATCACTCAACTATCCTACCCTTTGATCTTTCAGCTACAATTACACAAAATATCCACAAAATCTGGATTAAAAGGACACTACAACCATCACTGGTACATGAACACAATACTATTTCTAATATTAGTTCATAATATAAAAGTATTATTTACACATTTTAAGAACAATTTAGGCAGTATATTCCTTAGTCAATCTTCACTACAGTCAGCTCATATCCACACAAAGATATTAGTGTGATTGGTATCAGAGAAATTACAGACTGGTGTGTCCTAATTGTTAAAAAAGCCTTAATTATTTAAAAAAGCTACTAGTCTTTATTGTGCAATAGTATCTACTGGAAATGTCCCAAATACAGAAGTGCTCATCCATTCAGCCTTTTCTTCTTTTCAAATAAATGTTGACATATATTGTCATTGCAGCCCTCAAAAAGTTTTCCAAAAATCCTAATTTTTTATTTGTGTGAAACTGAAAAATGACTCCTACAACAGTATTTTGCAGCTCAGCAACAAAATCTTCAGTTTTCCAAAGAATGATTTAATTTTAAATAATCCATTATTAGAAAAACTTGCCAAGTTTGCATCTTGAATTAATCACTATAACATTTCAACTTTTTTTTTTGAATATAGGTGCATTATAACAATAGGAGCAGAAGAGTTCTGAGCTGAAATAGTTTCACAGAATATATCTTATAACTTATTGGAGTTAACCATCTGAGATTAATTATTGTTTTGGCTTGTAGCCTGTGAATGTTTATTTTTCTGTTTAAAGTCTTCTCGCTCTTTGATACCATATGGAAATGAGAATGTTTAATGGGAAATTGAAACCATGTGCATCTAAGTACTTAATGAAATACAGGGAGAGTAAGAGAGTATGTTTTAAAAAATTCTGATACACTGTTCTGGATACTTTTACAAAACACACACAACAATAGCTTAATTTTTCTTACAATTTAGCACACAATTGCATTTTTTAAAATAATTAAAATAGTGCTTTATTTGATACTTTATTTTAATGGAATAAATCAAGCATCCATTGTCTACACACTCATCTCAAACTTTTTAGGACAAGTTAAAGTTCACTGTTTTTAGACATGAGAATTCTAATATATCATCCTGTTCTGGGATTGGATCTTGATCTAATCACTGCTTGACAGACAGTGACTGAAAGTAATATGAAAATTTACGCCCTGAATTGGACAAAATTCATAAAATATTCCGGGAAGTAAGAAAGAATCAAGAAACAAAACTAGATTTTAAAAAGCAACTACTGCTTATATATGTATAGAATATATATATATATATATATATGAGAAGGGCTGAAAGGCAAAAGGAAGCAGTTTGCTCCCTCCCATATTTGGGTAGACCAGGTGCCTTGACAGGCAGGCAGGCAGGCCAACACGCACATGCATGTGCACACGCACACACAAAATTTCTACTGTACTCCATTAAGTACGGTGTATTTCAAAAATAAAATTAGGTAAGGAATAGAATACAATAATATCTATATTTAATGATACTAAAGTTGCCTTGGAAATTAAAATTAAACTTCAGAAAACTCACCATTTGTTTTTCTTTCTAATGTAATCTTTTTCGGAGAGGTTAATCAAATAGATCATTGGTTTAGAAGTTAAAAACAAATGTTTGTTGAGCACGTCAATCTAAAAGATAGCAAACAAAAATTATGTAAAATATGCAACTTTGTAGTGTGTCTCCCCCATATAGATTATATGTGCAAGTGAAAAAATAGTATACTTATGGTTTGTAGATGAAGATGATATTAATTTGCTAAATTAAAAAGTTTAAATAAAAATCTGGTGCACATTATACCCCTCTCTGTTTGGGTTTTAATGGGAAGACATGAGACTTGATGAAGTAATAGTTATAAACTTGCCTCTTTATCATTCCAATCATGATAGAAACGGACTGGCTTTTTTTCATCTATTACCCAGCTTTTGATTTTGCACATTATGTCCTGGTGGAATTAAAAAGAAACAAAAGACATTTTAATACGTTATATTATGCTATTTGCAGGATTGTTATTTCTCACGAGAGAGAAATTTTAGCTAGCAAAATATAACAAATCTTCTGAATTGTGATCCATATTTAAATGGCAGAGCCCAGAATATTACTAAGCATAGAGTAGATATGTATGAGAAAAACACAAATTATACTCTTCCCTCCACTGTGGAATTTTAAAAAAACCCTGTAAGTAAATTTAAAACTGCTTTTCAAAATTCCATATTGGCAAAATAATTAAGCATCCCATAGAAGCAACCAAAACATATGTAAAGATGACAAGACAAAAAAAAACCGTAGCAAACGAAATTGAGCTGATTAGTGAAGATCCCACCCATCAAGGTATTTGTTCAAATGTCCAAAGGCCATCATCTTATACATTAATTTTTTGCCCACACCCTCTCATCTCCTCCAAAAAGCGAATCCTGCCAAAACTTTCATTACACAATGGCAAGAGCCTTGCACTGGTGACCTCCAACCAGCTGCATTCACTTTCAGAGCATCTCTCCCTGCAGGAAATCTAAAGGCCTTTTAGTTAGCAAGCTAGTGTGCATTCAGAAGGAGTAACTGCAGGAAGAGCCCAATGTGCTTTGTTTCTCTGGCCTTTCTTCACAGAAAGATTAATCATCTGTGAAATGGAAACGGCAAACAGCAAGTGACACAAACTGAACCCTTCAAGCCTTTCCTCATCAGTTTTGTGGTTCTGCATCTGAAAGCTGCGTGTGGCAAGGTTTGCCTTACAGGCAGGTGTTAATAAAAGCCTCTTAGGTCTGAAAGGTCAAACTAAGCTCTTCGAGAAGTAGCACGTTGTGGGTTTTTTTGGTTTTGTTTTTGGTCAGAGGTAATTTACAGCCAGATTCTAAATGCTACATTTCAAGAAAATTAACTTGAATATGATATTCCATTAAAGAATTTAACACCAATTTCTAGTTGCCAAATTTTAAGGCACACGTCAATAAAATAGGTCACATACATACATACAAATATATGACCTTAGTATTTGGTATAGGAGTCTCCCCCAATCATGCAATTGCTTCAGGTGGAAAAACAAGACAAAAGCTCTTCTAAATCTCAGTTCCTGATTTGTAACTCTCCAGGAACGGGACTTCCCACAGATTTTAACAAGAAAGGGGCAAGCTGAAAACTTTTAATGAAATATAACATGTTCTGCCCAAGAATAATCACTTTTACTCTCCTATAACTGATTTTCACTCATAAATGTTTTTAAAGTGGCTAATGTAACACCATTTCCTACAAGGAGAAGATCAAAGTGCTATATTACAAATGCATTATGATTAAAAAAACACTGTGCAGCCTTGCTATTAAATGTTCTTTAAACCCTAAAAGGCTTCCCATAGATCTCACTTGGCACTGCATATACAACCTTTGACAAGTAATGTAGACCATTTTTATTCATTGCCTAAAATTGTAGGCAATTATGTGCGTCACACTGGCCACCTGCAAGTTCTGAATGCCTGCTCCAGTTGTCAGAGCTAAAAACTAATGTCGGAGGGGATTAATCTAAAGGGAGAGAGTCCTCTTTAATGGCTACAGCAGGTGAAATGGCCCAGCTGGTTACTATGATGAGTGGCCAGAACAGCTTATGTAAAGACATGCAACAAGATTACACATGTAAAAATAAAATAAAATAAGTAGCAGAACTATGTTATATTTGGTGCTTATTGATCTTTTATTTGATCAGTAAATAATTCACTTAAGTTTAAGATGTGCATTTTGTTTTACCCTTAGCCTTTTCTTCATTATTAGAATAATTCCTCCAGTTAACTTTGCTTAACTACTGGAGGAATTTTATACTGATTCAACTTTTAAACAAACATTCACATCAACATAACACCTGAGATTCTAAACTCAACCTTGTATGTACAATTTTTATTTTTACTTGGATTTTTTTTTCTGCACAAATAAAAGGCTGTGAGAATAACAATCCAGCCTTTCTTCAAATTTGTTTAAAAAGAGCAAACATGCTTTACATTGGTCTCTAAACTTACACTCAGAAATTGCAGAACCATATTTAAGAGTAGATATGTGTAACCCTACAATGATTGTGCATGTTATTTGAATCTGTGTTTCAAGCATGAAAAAGGTCAATTTCTTCATGTTCACCCATTTTATGCAATTCTTTTCCAAACTATAGCACAGGGATGTCAAACTCACGACATCACGGCATCATCACATGATTTATTGGGACCATTTCCCCTTTGCTAAACTGGGTGGGAGCAGAGCCAGCAGATGATGCACCCGGCCCATGGACCATGAGTTTGACACCCCTGCTATAGCAGACTCATCAACAAGAACAACAATTACCATATGTGATCCAAATATGCAATGCAAAAATGCAAGATTACCAGGATAATTTTTCATGAACAATCATTTATTCACCTGAAAGAAACCAATTTGTTAGATGTGGGTGAACCAGGCCCTATTATAATCCTATGTATACTTCCAGTGTGATGAAAATGTAGGGCTCCAATTTTTCTCATGATAATAACTATTTCTTTAATGAAACTTTTAACACGTTGAAAATTCTGTTTATGCATTCTGAGAACTGACTTAAGCATGTGATGGGACAATAGCCTCAAATTAGTTCATTTATCTCTTTTCCTTACTGAGATAGCTTATTTCTACTTAAGCAACATGTTCATGAATGTAGACCTATAATATAGTGTCTTATCCAGTAAAGTTGGGAAAGAGAAATATTAAAAATGATTAGATTTATACACTTGTGCTTGTATTTTTCAGGACTGGTTTTGTATTTCTTCGTGTTTTTACAAATAATTTTACATCTCTTTAAAAAATCCATATGAACCTACTTAAAAATGCATCTATTTGAAAACAAAATCTACAAGTATGCCATATTAATTTCACCTGTTATGTAAACCTCTGATTCATTTCTTTTTCAAAAGTAATTCAAATAAAACATCTGAGTGGATGGAAGAGAAATGGATGTGGTGATTCAAACGTATTTTTGTTTTAAGAGATTCAATTATTTTGCCATGCTCATGAATATTTTTGAAGCATGATGATCTAACAGCACACTCCCTTACTTTCTTTAGAATGGGAGTGGTGATGTGAAAGGGACACTGAACATTTCTATTTTCAGAGATAAACAGATGTGCTTCTTGAAAAAGGAATCTAATAATTTATATTTATGTAAATATACTGCACCTTCTCAATCTGGCCTATGACAGTCATCAATTGCACAATTAATTAATTTAATGAGACAACACAATTTTAAGACAGAAATATTCTAGTGTGGTGTGGTTTTCCTATTATCAAAGTCTCTGTGGGCATGCCAGCAACACCAAAGAGTCAAGATAGGAAGTATGAATGCTGCCATTCAGGTGTCATCATTTACCATAACAAAGCCTTTATGGGAACCTAAAAATCAAGAGCAACACCATTTTCCTCTTGATTTGCAGGTGTGCTTCATCAACTATAACACGCGAAACTGTCTCAGTATTCCAGGAGAAGATTACTAGAAAGAAAATGATGAAATATTCATATCTATAAATGCATAACCTGATCTGCAAAATGATCACTCTCTTTATCACATTGGCCATAATGGCAAACAAGATTTTAGAAGAAACCTCTTTTTCTATATCAATATAAATCTATTGCCAGCTATAACTTTACGGGTTTATTTAATTCAACATTGAGATCGTTAACGCATAGATTTCTGATACATAGCAACAAAATCAGTATACTTAGCTGGCATGCAAGGCAATGTAAATCATATTTGTCATGCAGTGATTCAAAGATCTTTAATCCAGGAATACACTTTACTGTATCCTTACACCTTCAAGAAATTAATTTCATGAACATTAAGTAACATTAAAATAGCTCTCTATTCATTCAGTCTATTTCCTGTCTTTTATAAAAAAAATATATGCCAGGATGGACAACAATACTATGAAGATGGACAAATGCAAAACATCAGTAAAACCAATAAAGTAGAATTCAGGAAGAATGTCCAGGCTAGATTCCATTTGTTAAAGTAGAAATGTACTTGTATTAAAATGTAAATAGCACTGAAACACATACACAGACACACACCCTTCAGAAAAATAAACACTGCCTACAACAGTTCTTCTAACTTTCATTTCTAAGTATTCTAAAATACTGTCCATTACTGAACTGGGGTCCCTATGAAGAAGTGAATGAGAAGAAGACACATATGAAAAACAGAGCAATTAGATAAGATTTCCCCATGCTTAGAGACATAAAGAGAATAAAGATAGTATCCCTGTGTACAAAGAAAAAAACTATATAGCTCTCAAATGTAAAGAAAAAGCATTTCTTCCTTTAAGGGAAATGGCATTTATTTTCATAACATGAGGCAGTACAAAAAAGTTGTTACATCCATGCCTGTTTTTTACTAATTTAAAACCCTGGGAGTTGGAGCTATATTGTTGGAGCTATAGTGTCAGAATGATCCATTTACTTGAATCTAAAAAAATATTACCTACACAGATAATCCTTGACTTACGACCACGATTGGGACCAGAATTTCCCAATTTTGCAACCTTTGTAAATACATGTTGGCAAGTGCCTGAATTTTGATCATCTAACCTTGGGAATGCTGTGACTGAGCAGAAATTTTCAGTGACATTTTATTTGAATAGTTGCTAAATGAATAATTGTTTAGTCAAGGACTACCAGTACAGTAACCATTGATGTAATGGACTAATGTACATTACATCCAAATGTCTGCTAAATTGTAAATGAGATTTTACTCCTCTGGAAAATATATAAGATAATATAGTGTTCAATATAAGAGTTCATCTGAATATACAAGCAAAATTGACTACATCATGTCAAGTGATAAAAGCATATTCTTCAACTGTAATATCAATTGTTTTAACATTGTAAATACGAGATAAGATAGAGTGTAGAAAAGAGCATATGAAAATGATAAAGATGTCACAAAAAACAAAAATAAAGAGTGATAAACTATCAGAGGAGAACAATGATTTTTGAGATTAATCTATCAAATCACTCTGCCCTATTGCAAGATTTGGAAGAAATGAACTTTACGGACCAAAATGAACAAAGAGTCAAAAACACCCTTGAATCTACTACATCTATAGGACTACCAGAAAGACACTTTGTACAGTCAAAAATCTCTAATGAAACTATTGATTTAATGAAAAAATGATGGACAATGAAGAATACTGGAAGTTTCACTAATAAACTGGAATACGTTGAACAGTGCAAGACTGCAAAAAAATGTATCCAAGATGAAACACATCAGTTTAACCTGACGTTTCTGAAAAAGGCAACTGAAGAAAACAAAGGGATTAGTAAAGCAAAATGCAAGCTTATAAATACAAGAAAGAAGTTTTTGCACTAAAATGTGAAGATGGCTATGTGTGTAGAACAAGACAGGAAATGTTAGAAATAATTGGAAAATTCTATTATTCTATTCAGACCTACACAAAGATCAAGATTACTCAAAAGTTAACAACACCCACAAAAGAGGAAATGCCAAATATCCAAGTAAAGGAAGTATCAAGTCCCACAAAATCAATGAAAAATGGCAACACTTCAGGAAATTACTGTGTTATGGCTGAATTGCTGAAAACTGGTGGTCCCAGTTTACACAAGATACTAGCAAAAATATACTCAAGATGCATCAGAGAAGAAAAAATACTAAACTGGCAGGATTAGCAAATACTCCAGAAGATAGGCTCAAAATACAGAAAGATCTTGACAGACGTGAACAATGGGCAGTAACTAACAAAATGAAATTCAATGGAGAAAAAAGTAAGGTTCTACATTTAGGCAAGAAAAACA
>JANHFP010001609.1:136209-147731 GCA_032468135.1 Calamaria suluensis
AAAATTCAAAAAATTATTTATGTTATCTGATAACTGAAATGTTTTGTAAGAATTGATTTAATTTTTAAATAAAATAGAAAAAAACAAAATAGATCATGGATCGATGACATCAGCAAGTATTGTGGGTCCAATTAGCAAAAGAAACAGTTTTGCTTGGAAACATGTGGAAGAGGCCTTCATCCTGAAGTGGATAGATAATGGCGGAGGAGGAGGAGGAGGAGGAGGAGGAATGTAACGTGTGGAGATATTTTTGGATTGATTTGCCAAAATCTGTTGGTTGAGACAAAATCCAAGCTCAGATTTTATCTATTACAGCCAATGTCTGCTGAATTGAGACATCCCAAATGTAGGGGCTTTCTGTATTCCAATTTTTGACCCTTCGCCCCATTACTTTAAAGGTTTACTAAAAATTCTGCAACTTTAAATGTAGCTCCCTATGTAGCTCCAAACCTAGTTCTCTTTCTCCATATTGTTTTAAGACAAAAATTATTCATTCAGAGATTTTTTATGGATTGATTTTTTAAAGTTGTACATTGGTGTAATGTTCACATCTGCTTGGAGAGCAATTTACTTGTTACACTACACTTAACAACAGTAATTTTTTTTTGCTAATGTAGAAATAGTGTTTTCTATCTCTGGAGTAATTCATTAAAAACTGAAATAAATTTTGGAAAGCTTGTTTTCTTTTTAAACTCTAAATGAAGAGGAATACCCAAATCAAATGTAAATGTAACATCCAGCTAATGATGTTTTGTGCTGACTTGATGGAAATTGCTTTTTTGTTAAACTGTTGTTTATAAATAAGAAAGTTATTTTAAAAAATAATTCTGTAACTGCTGAAAACTAGCAGAAGCAAGATTATTAACACTAATTTAAAATACTATAATATATTGTTAAATATAAATATCCTCCAAACAATTCAAAAAATTAATTAGACTGGACAGAATCTAATATGATTTGATTCAATAAAAAGCTTTTCACAAATATGTATCTGCTTGCTTGATATTATGATCATGTTAAATGTATCATATAAATGAAATTTACATTAGCAAGTAGTAAAAAATATGAGCTGAAGTCGTATCAAAAAACATGCATTTTATGATTACAGAATCTTCCTATCTAATGAATAAATTAGGTTTTCAGTGAATAAATTGTGTCTTCATGACTAGTGATTGAAATCTTTTTTTTTCAAATCAAATCCTGCTTGCTTCTTTATTCTAACTGTCAGGGACATGTAGTTGCAACCTACTGCAAATAAACCCTGAAGCTATTACAGAATTTACCAGAGAAATCTGTGAAGCCACCTCTATTTCATGTTAAAACTAGGGCCATATGCTTATTTTACGTGGTTCAAAATTAGTTATTCCTTCTTTTTAGTCTTCATTTTTTTGCTCTAATATTTATTTGCCTATTTTGAGTTTTGGAGAATTTGAACATTTGCATATTTTAAAAACTTTTAAGTTTGTCTAATATAGATATTTTGTTTTTATTTGTTTTACGTTAATATGCTGCCTGGAATTCCAGGCCATGTACATGGGGTGGGAAGAGGACAGTTCTTATTTTATCCCCAATGTAGAATGAGGTAAAATCTAGTATAGTGTAATGGTTTATCTTCTGGGCTAGAACAAGTACAAGATCCCAGGTTTTAATCCCCCATTAGATATAAAAGCTGCCTGCCTGACTTTGAAAGCACTCTTTTCTCCCAGACCTAAACAAGGAAGTATAAAAAGCCATCTTTCTCCCAACCCACACTGGACTGCCAGCGGATTGATTGTGTTGACATCAACAACAATAAGATAAATTAAACTCAAAAAATATTTCAGATTTATCCAATGGGCCCACAGTTGAGTCCAAATCATTGTTATTTTGCAGTGATTCTCCTATTTGAATTTGTTTGTCATATTTTAAGTAGTATGTACATACATGCAAAAGTTACATCTTCACCACTGCGTAGTTATATTTATCAAAAAGTACCTATTTATACAACAATTACATAAATATATACAACTAAAAAAATAATTACTTCAATTTGATACATACTGGTAGAATAGTTTAAATTCAAAAGAAACTAGTGTCTTTTTGCCAGGGCAGTAAAACCCAATGATAATCAGACAATATGACAATCCTGTTTTCTAAAACACATAAATCCTACACTCCAAAATATAAATTTTTGAAATTGAATGTTTTCTTACTTACATATTCAGGTTTTAATTTCTTGTCACCTCCTCGTACAGCCACTTTTTCTAATTTGTCTATAATGGGCATGATCATTTCCTCATCTTTTAGCCTAAGTTCTTCATGTATTATTTCAATGTCACGAACTGGTTCCACGCTTCCTTCAACATGAGTGATATCATCATCATCAAACGATCCTTTGTGGAAGTAAAAGTGGGTGGGTTAGGCAATATTCTTAGCTAACAACAATGCACAAAGTACCTAATATGTCAAAAACGTAGTAGGCACACAGACACACAAAACAAACCCAAGACAGGGGGTAAAAATTAGACACAGCACAACCCGGTAGTTTTATGGCTACAAGGGCAGAACACAATTGATATTTTAAATTTTCCAGAATTCTTTTTTGAGTTAATATAATCTCGTAAGGTCTTAGAGCTGGTTGAGGGAAATTGTCTTTATATATCATTTGATAAACACAGTGGCTTAGAATAAAGTAAACATTGAAACTGTCAGGAAGTTCTGTCAAAGAATGGTGAAGTTCTCTAGTATAGTAATGGGTTTCCAAGGGAAACAGAATTTATGAAGAGAAAGGGGGGGCAAGGGCCTGAAATCATCTGGCAGACCTCTTCTCTGCTTCCAACTACTTTATCACTATGGTTCTGACGGTGATTAGATAATGAACCACTCAGACACACAATTTACACAGCAGCTAATTTCATCGGTCTGATTTGAGGGTATGGTTTTTAGGGGGCCATCAAAGAAGCAGATGAAGGTGCATTTGTCATATATGAGTGACAACCATTCACACTAACTCAACAAAATGGTGCTGGCCCTTATTAGAAACACATGCTATTATCACATATTTAAAGTGCAGCTGAAGCCATAATTTCAAATTGCCAACTGGAAACATAAGGGTAAAACAACCAGATATTACTGAAGCATGTGTACTGACTTTATGCCCTTCTGAAGACATAATGTGGCAACATAATTCAACTGGGATACTCTTGAGTTATCAATAAAGAATCGTACGAAAACAAAAATTAAACATTTATTAATAGCAAACTATCATTTAAATGGTAGGCTTATTCATGAATAATTTATGATAAAAAAAATTTGACACCATGTAATAGCAGAATCAACCCACTAACTTCAGGCACAATGTTTTTAAACACAATTTAGCATGGTAGCAACATTTTTAGTGTTGCCAATTATAATAACCTCCTGATTAAAAAAAAAATCTTGTGACCCAATTCTTTGGATCGTGAAATTTAATGCTGTGCACTGAAACACCTAGGCAGCGTGAAAACAAAACCTTCCATGTACTTCTGAAAAGATGTCAGCCACACGTCAGGCCAATTCATGTCACCTTCTCTTTGTGTTAGGAATATCATCACAGTGTCTTCGTTTAGAAAACTATGCAAGGTAAAACTAATCTTTCCCCCTCTAATTATACGACTGAAAAATACAGACAGCAGCTTGTCATCTGGTATTTTTTTCCCCTAAAAACATTGTGAGGTACAATTTTTTTCCTGATATTGCTCAGTTCAAGTGGCCACATATCCCTTCACATGTCAATACTAATCCTTTGAAGTGTTTATTTTATTTTTTATTTTTTTAAATGAAAACATGTGAAGATCTTTTTTAATGCTTACAACCAGCACTGGTTAATCTGACTAATTTATTTTGCAGTAACGGCATTTTCAAAATATCTGAAAAGAAACCCATCAGGTAAAATAATATCAGGTTATGATGATGAAGACGTTTTGCATTCCTACTTTACAGGAATCATTTCCTTCCTTCTCAAGCTCTTGGTTGTATTTTTATTACCCCTTGACCAAAATAGTAAAGGAAGTATTTAGGTGTATTCTTGTCTCTTTACCTCATCCTATGACTGGGGGTGGGGTGGGGGGTTTGGTAAATATTTGAGATTTTTTTAGATGCATGTTTTATTCCAACTTTGTATGGATTTACATTTAACATTTTAAATCATCCAAAGAGCTGTTGGGATCTTGTCAAAATTGAGGAAGTCCTTTTACTTTGCATCCAATTTTAGCAGGGCCCCAATGGAAATAAGGTCAGAAGAACTTTAAAAGAATTTCAAAGAAAAATAAAGAGTTGCAAAAAATTATGTAAGGAAAGACACATTTGAATGATTTACAGGAAATTAATTAATGTCTTAAATTAATTAAATTAATTAAATTAATAGTTGCTCTTTGATGTTTACTGAATTTTAATTTAGGAAGATCAGTTTCATAACTTGCCCTTTAGATGTAAACACAGAATTTAATAAACTCCACTTAATCAAATTGTTTGAAATGTTTTATAAACATAACTATAATTAATAATCATTTATCACCTAGATTAGAAAAGACTTTTATTTCTTAAATTCAATTAAAATCTGGTTTTTTCTAACCCAAACCATTATTTCACATCCTCTATCACCCTGAACTAATGAAGAAAAAATCTAAAGCTTCTTTTATATGATATCCTTTAAGACAGGGGTGTCAAACTAAATCCCATTGTGGGCCATATCAGAATTCTGTTTGCCTTTGGGGGCCCAGGATGGGCATGGCCTGGTCATCACGGCTGACTGGGTGGGTGGGGCCGGGGTGGCACAAGCCAGTCCCTCACAGTCTCCAGAACAGCCCCAAGGGACAACTCTGGGTCTCTCGCGGCCCAGATCCATCCCGTGGGCTGCCTGCTTGACACCCCTACTTTAAGATACTTAAAGAGATCGATTATATCCTCATTCCTCTTCCTTTTCCTATCTTTTTCTCTTTTCAAGTATAAACATTTCCAAGCTTTTCAAACTCTTTGTAAGCCAATTTCTAGTGGCAATTCCTTCTCATCACTAAACATATTCCAGGTTGTGTGAAAGCTACTTAAGCAAACACAGTATCAAATACACATTCAACTTACTTAGCTACAAACTGGCATTAACTACACTGCTATTTAAAATTTATTTTAAACTGATCAATCAGAATGTGCCCAGAGTAACTAATGATAGTGACTGGATTGAAAACTATGAACTCTCTAGGGAAAAAAAGCCAAAGATTTATTTTAAACCTAAAATTTCACTATTCATACATAAAGAGAAAATGAATCTACCATCACCTTGAAAAAATAATAACTATGATTTTAGCTTTTCATGCACCCAGAAGTACAATTCCAGTTACTGATCAAATAAAAATTGTACTTGCAAGATCTAGTTGCCAACACTGCTTTCCATCCATACAGATTTGAATGTGATACTCTTCCCAGTATAATGTAATAACATGGCAATATAATGCTTACTTACTATTTAAATGTTATTCACTTTTATAATGAATGTATCACATATAAGTCTGTCTCAGAAAATTCTTTTAAATATGTTCTCCCTTAAATATGAGTACAACTGTATGCATATTTTTGTACTTGCATTTTTAAAAAGAGTATAACTTAAAGGGATTGATAATGAAGATTTCAGAAAAGATACCACACGGTAGTTTCAGCACATGTTATGCTTAAATATTAAGCTGCAAAAAACCAATTTTCCAGTGCCTTTGTATGACAGAGGTAGACTCTCCAGTTTGGGTGCCAGATATGGCTCATGAGTTTTTTTTTATCTAACCACCCTTATTACTGTATACACAGAAATGTGAAATCACAGCTGCCAGTTCTCTAGCTGGCTTTGGCCTTCATTTGCATTGAGTACTTCCCAAGAACCTGGGACATTGTAATATATCGCCGCAGTATACTTGCAGATCCAAGCAGCATGGCCTTTTGTAATTGAGAGATGGAAATTCTGCCAATGTGCAAATTTTTAAGTACCCAGTATGGCACCCAGTGTACCAATACCCATGGAACCACCTTAGCCAATTTATTAAATCTTAAATCTTTTAATTACTTTTGCTTTCTTTTGCCCTAGGCATTCTATTCTATTTGCAGGTCTTTGTATTTCTGATTTTTCTCTAGTTCTTTCTCTTCTATTCTGCTGTCTGCAGGTACTGCAATGTCCACTACCAAGACCTTTTCTCTTTCTTATTGACAATTGTTAAGTCTGAGTTATTATGTGCAAGGCTTTTTTTTTAATTGCACCCAAGGAACCTATTAATTCAAAGTTCTATAAATTGGCTCTAAGATGTTTCCAATTCGTCTGCATGAAATATTTCTTTAGACTACATATTTTTGTTTGCTCTTTCACCAATTCACTTTTGAAGGCTATTTCGCGGTCTTAAAGACCACTCTCATCTGTTTCAGTTCAACAACAGCCCAGATATCATTTTCCTATTACACAATAAAAGGGGCATGGTTTCTGCAGGTATTTTATGTATTCTTCTACCCTGCTTTTTCCTGTATTTTAACACGATATAAATTCCATCTATATTTTATCGGCATCCTTTAAATTACAAGCTGCCTTGGTATTATTTTACAATATGCGCATACTTCTTCCATTTCTTACACCGTCCATATGACAATTATTTCAAAACATCCAGAGATTTTGTCAATGCTTATGTTATACCTGTCAAGATCTGATGACTCTATGTTATGTATTCCTCTGAACAGAACCACTACACTTAGTTACAGGCTATCATCAACCAATTCATTCTCTTGCTAAAATCAAGTCATCCAATTACTCCTTGACTAATCAAGGCTGTTTTGGCTTTTTCTTTTTTCAAAAGGTACTCAACAGCATAAACAGTTCACTTACAAGAAATGGAAAGGGGCTAATCAGCAGAATTATTGTTTTGCTGCTACAATTTGCAGTATTTAAATGCAGTTGCTGATTGGACTGAAAGTTTTATGATACAGCAAAGGAAACTAGTTTGACTTAAATATGAAGCTGCCTACATCTTGCCTACTGAAGGAAACAAATGCAGAAAACTAGAATGTTTGCAGAAAAATGTTTTTTATATTTATGGATTTAAGCAAATGTTAAAATATACTGTATAAAACAGATATGAATGTTCTTAATCTTCTAGGCATGCTTCTTTCCATCTTTTCTAATTTTCTGATTTTACGTTCATGTTTCTACCACAAACAGACTTTCCCTTTTGTTCCTAACATACTGAGGCTCAGAATTTAACAATCCAAGTGGTACAGCAACAGTTAATTTATTGATTAATCAATAAATATCAAGAGACTATAAAAACAATACTGAAAAATCTAGAACATATTTTTTCTATCCACTCCTCTGTGGAACTCCCCGATTAGTTCTAAGTGATCCATGCTTTTCCTGATAGTCTTTGATAAAAGATTCAGCCCTCCAAATAATGTACACGTTCATTTCCTACAAAGCTTAACAACAGATCCTGAGTGTCCCAATGTATCCTAGATTTCAAAAAGGAGCTCCTAGACCCGTGATGGCAAACCTATGGCACAGGTGCCACAGGTGGCATGCGAAGCCGTATCGGTGGGCACATGAGTGTTGCCCTAGTTCAGCTCTGTTACACATGCATGCGCTGGCCGGCTGATTTCGGGCCTTCCAGGCCCACCAGAAGTCAGGAAAGAGGCTGTTTCCAGCCTCTGGAGGGCCTGGCAGTGTGGGAAAGGCCCATTTTTCAGTCTCCCCAGGCTTCAGAGCCTTTCTAGGGAGGGTGGGGCAAACTGAATTATGGGTGTGGGCACGTGGATGCACAACCCCCCTGGGCATCCCCCCACTTTTGGCACGTGATGGCAAAAAGGTTAGCCATCCCTGTCCTAGACCACGGATGACTAAACTTTTTGCCATTGTGTGTCAAAAGCGGGGATCGTGCAGTGGGGTCGCATGTGTGCCCACAACCCTAATTCTATGCACCCCACACACACACATGCAAACCCCCCATGCTCCCCATGATTTTGGCAGGGTGGGCTCAGTAGGGCCATTTTTTGCTCCCCACAGGCTCAAGCCTTTCTATGAGTTTGGGATGGGTGAAAACAGGCTCCCCACCCTCCTCCCTGAGGCTAGAAATGGCCCATTTTCCAACTCCCAGCCCCACTGGAAGTCGGGAAATGGGTCATTTTCGTCCTCCGGAGAGCCTCTGGGGGGTGGGGAAGCCTGTTTTCACCCTCTCCAGACTCCTAGAAAGGCTCTGGAGCCTGTGAAGAATGAAAAACGGGGCTGCCACACTCCCATGGAGGCCCTCCAGAGGCCAGAAACAGCCTGTTTCCTGATTTTCAGTGGGTCCAGAAAGCCCGAAAGTCAGCTGGCCAGCACTCACATGCACGCAGGAGTTGTGCTCGCGTGCCCGCCAATATGGCTCCGCATGCCATAGGTTTGCCATCACGGTCCTAGGCAATCAACTGTCATACAGTGTATAGTTTACCATCAAAGAAAATATGTGCAATGTGTTCATAACAATATATTGCCATATATATCCAACCATTCTGTGAAAGAAACCTCATGATACTTCCCATACCTTGCCACAGAATCAGGTTTTTCAAACCATGCTCTAGAGAAAACCTTTCTAAGGCGGTGAGGCATTTAAATTGTTAAATACATTTCAGTCTGGAAAACTGACTTATTCTCTGCCAGCCACTTCAAGAATTAGCACATTTAAGAGATGCTATGCTGTCTTGAACAGCAACATCCAGGACACTTTCTCTCTGAAAGGTTTCTTTGCCTTCAGGACTGCTTGAATTGGGAATTGAACTGAAAACCCACATTGTACAATGATGTTTGTAACTGAAACAGCCCAAGTGTGAGAAGACATGTTGAAAATCTGCTCTTCAAACAACTTTTTTGATAGAATCTACAAGCAACAATTAAATACTGTACTTTGTGAGGTCTTTACATTTCTTAGGAGAAACTGCTTGCCTGGTGAATTTTAGTTCTTTCTGTAATGACTACATCATGGTTCTCTGAACTGACACCCAAATGAGATGGGACTGTGTAAGGGATTGATGTTGTACTATTAGGGTTAGTTTTGGTATTTTAGTCAAAGTAATATTTATTGTTTTCGTACAATTACTGTTTGGGGGACAAATTATCTGAAACTTCCTGAGGGGGTTGATGAGCTGAAGAATTTGGGGACCCCTCACTTAAATAGTTCTTTTTCTTTTCTTCTTTTTTTGTCTACTTACCTCTCCCTTCTCTTCTGCTCCTAATTTTGTTTCCCTCTATTTCCACCCTTTCCCAACACAGCTACTTTCATGCACCTACCTATATAAATAGAAACATAAAGAGCTGTACTGCTCCATGATATGAATTAGTGCTTAAAGTTGTGAATTTAATTCTAATGACTCTGCATTCTCTAAATAAGAAAACGTGAGTCAGACAATTAAAAATTTAAAGAAGAAACACTAGCAGAAAAACATACCAACTAGGTAACAAAAATAAATATTAAGAAGTTCAGTGAACTGATAAGATGACATGAATCAATAGATTCATTAACGAAAGGACAAATTAAAAAGTATTGGGAAAGAAGGATTCTCTTCTATGATTTAGAAGTGATAAACATGATTCATGAAAAATGGATACCTAGTCTTGATTAGAATAAAACTATCTGCAGACACTTGAAAAATACTTGTTTTGTCTTCATTTTTCCTCTCAAGCAACAGGCCAGTAATTAAACTTTTTAAAGCAATTTAAATGTACAAATGTGCATATTTAGATATGACGTGTTTTGTAGTTTTTCTGTTGCTTTTAGCAACATTTAGTTGGCAGATTTGATCCTGCAAGTTGGGCAGCCATATAAATTAAATAAGTACATCTTGTGATTGTAGGGTTTTTTATTTCCTTTCTTTAATAAGGTACAAATTACAAGGCTCAAATTATCATGCTTAGGACACATTACACAAAGAATATCTTCTAAAGAAGACTCTGATGCTGGAAAAGATTTAAGAAGAAGAGGATGACCAGCAGCAAGGGAGATGAACTCAAGATACAGTGATGATGGGTGCACCATTCAAAGACCCAAAGGAGCAGGTTAGAAAAAGATAATCAAATATTTAAAGTATTCCATTCTGAACCTTGGAATTGGAATTAGAGAAACTGCCTGGAATCTTTGAATCCAAATAATCTGATTCTGTAAATTGATGTTGTTTACCTGGAAGTAAATCTGACCGTGTAATTTTCTGGGGTTTAAAGAAATCTAGGGTTTAATTCTTCATCATGATTCTTCTCTCAAATAGCAAAGTAATCACTTGCAAAAACTAAGTTTCTCAGAGCAATAGGAATCTATGTTAATTTAGCTAGAGATGAAACATCACCACAGTCCAAAATTTAACTGAAATTAGGAAGGAACCCAAAATAGTCAAAGCTGCATGGCTATTACAAAAACTCATCATTTCTATAAAAATAATATACTTCTATAAATGACAAATTATAAAAACTTTTTGTTGGCTCGTTCCCTAATCTGGAACATGCTATATCAGTATCAGAGCGAAAATGAATAAAAAACCAAAAACAAATAAATGCATTTTGCAAAGCTGGCACTATAAGGATAAAGTACAAACTGGGGGGGGGGGTTGTTTACATATTACTCTAACCTCAATTATTGTTATTCTAAATCTTTGGGATTTTTTAACACGTTTGATCCCTTCTACTCATCCTTAAGAGATGTGGTAGTTTAGTAGCTAAGACACTGAGCATATCAATCGAAAGGTAGGCAGTTCAGCAGTTTGAATCCATAGTGCCATGTAATGGGGGTGAACTCCCGTTACTTGTCCCAGCTTCTGCCAACCTAGCAGTTCGAAAGCACGTAAAAATGCAAGCAGAAAAAATAGGGACCACTTTTGGTGGGAAGGTAACAGTGTTCCATGTGCCTTTGGCGTTTAGTCATGCCAGCCACATGACTATGGAGATGTCTTCGGACAGCGCTGGCTCTTTGGCTTTGAAACGGTGATGAGCACTGCCCCCTAGAGTTGGGAACGACTAGCACATAAGTGTGAGGGGAACCTTTACCCTTACCTTACTCATCCTTAATGGTCCCCTTCATTTATAAAAGTTACCTCTGTGGTAGGCAAACAGATCTGTATTAGACCCTTTTTGGAAGTTTCCAGCTTGCATGTTTGTAAAATATAACCACGTTAGGGATTGCTGTCTCCTATTGTTTCCACAAGCCTTACATCTTTATAACAGATCAGGGTCACTTTTTAAGATTAACTCTACAGTGGCCTTTCCCTTATTATTTCAGGGAGAGACCATTGTAGAGTTAATCTTAAAAAGTGATTCTGAAGCATAATCATGTTTGTTGCTTTTCAATTGCTGTTCAATTGCTAAGCCGTGTCTGACCACATGGACCATAGTACACCATTGTCCTCTGTCCTCCACTGTCTCCCAGAGTTTGTCCAAATTCATGTTCATAATCAACTAGGAATTTAAAAACTCTGGCTTTCAAGTCATTGCCTTGACATCAATATATCCAATCTATATAAGGGAAATT